>JAOTAV010026819.1:0-21189 GCA_026546445.1 Cyclargus thomasi
GAACTTTGTATGCAGCTTATGGAATTTGACGTCACAATTAATATCGGATCTCTCTTTCTAACTGACTACTTTAAAGCATTGTTACTTTGTTGTTTTCAATTTTATCAAAAAACTGATTAGACTACATCGTTTTTCAATAACGTAAGATATATTTACTTGTCTGTTTATTTATTATGTTTAGTTTCAGTGTCGAACACTGATTAATGCTATTGCGCTTGGCATTTATAGGTATAGGTCTAGGTATAGATTTTTTTAAGTACATATGTTCATTTTATGGACTATCTCCCTAATTTTAGTTGTTTATGTTTGTTTGGTCTATAATATCGAAGACCAGTGAAGGCTTGTGTCAAGAGGGAAAAATACGAAATCGTCTAGTGTACGATAAAAATGCATTAACATTATTGAGCATACCGCACCGAAAGCATTATACTGATAAATTAGCTTACTGACCGATGCTCTCTTTGTGCTTATATTTAACTACATTCGATATCGCATCGTGTGGTGCTAAAACTCTCTAACGGAAAGAAACAATCAATTATCCAAACGTCTTCCCACACTTTCTAGCTCTATTGTGCGGAGCGAGACAATCATATCGTTCATTGTCGCTGCATCTGGTATAATCACGACATTATTTTTATTAAATAACCGGGATTCGGCACTTTCATTTGCGACCCACGATTTGGAGACAGAAGCGATTGAGGTCGCCTTAATCCGATATCAAACTTTGATATTTCAAGTACAGTTGTATGTATTTGGGAATGGTTTTAATACATTAATCCTTTAGGCGGAAAATCTTTGTCTTTAAGACAAGTAAGAAAGTTTTAAAAAACGTATAAGCAATATGATATAAAAAAAAATTAAGCGAATTCTCGGTTACGCCAAAGTTTTCTGTTAAGTAGAATTCAGAAAAGACAATACCTTTTTATGCCTTGAAAAAAAAGAGATCAATGTTCTCCGTTCCCTTGAACTTGTGTTCTGACGGTACAACACTAGATGTAGTCAAGTTAGAAATCAAGTTTTATGTCTTGAATCTCGTACTGTATGCAAATAAGACCGGATAACGATAGAAATCCACCGACTTGACAATATTTATACCAGCTAACCTATACAGAGTACACTTACGTCATTTGCATCAGTATAGAAATATCAAGAACGGATACTGGTGAATTCTATGCTCTGTATGAGATAAATATTCTTCAGGAGCTTAAACATTTCAATGTACATTTGAAAATGAAGCGATCGTTTATTGTGTTTCAAACTCTTTATTTACTTGAAGTTTAGTAATCATTAAAATATATAATATTTAGTAATTATTATATAGTTGTAAATTACTAATATACAGGAAAAAAAAATATGATATTTACTACGATTTCAGTATGTTAATAGATAAGATTAATATTTAAATGCTACCGTTTCTCTAGATAATACAAATAGATTATATCGTGTGCATAGAATAATGATTAATCAAGAGACGTCGCCAGTCTGCGCTGAAATCGTTAACCATTCAATATTCCCTCGCATGCGTCGACTTTCTAGCCGGGCGATATTCTAATCATGCAATAAAAGCATGAATAAAATGATAATCTCTAGCGGGCGCGGGCGCTACCGGTCGCGCGGGGAAAGTGTTCGAAAGTAAAGCCGGAACCGACCGCGGTGACGTCACGATTGCGAAACAGTTGCGAAACGACATCTCGTGATGTCCGCCGTTGCGTGATGTCGCGACGTGTGGTGTCCTTTAGGGCTAATATGAGATGTCCTCGGATATCGGATATCGTTGGTTTTGATAGGAACATCATCCTAAATATTTTTAGAAGGAACATTCCGTATATATTCTATCGTATCCTTGTAGGTTTGTGTCTAAAGGACTGCTGAGGAATGATTTGTCCATACTATGACTTAATATTACTTACTATACTTAGGGCCCGTTTTAACGCTTACCGATAAATTTTCTGTTAGGCTTTCAACTTTTTTGGCAGATTCTCTTCAGAGTATGGGAATAGGAATAGGGGATTAGGGAAGTTGGGCCACCGGTAAATTCACTCACGCCGGTTCAAGCTTGTTTTCTGTGAGACCGTGGTATCATTTCAATCGAGCCGGCCCATTCGTGCCGAAGCATGGCTCTCCCAATGTCAAAAGAAACAAAAAACCCCGATTCCAAAGTCGAATATCCACTCCGAGCGTTGCGTTTTATCGAAACGACTTAAGTTTATTGCGTTTTGGTCATTATTCGGTCACATTTCAGGGGCACGGTAGTAACGGGCCGAAGGGCGGAGTGTTTCAGCCGACCTTGATCCTAAAGGTCAGACTGAAGGTCGGGATACACCCCCTTTGTTGAATCAGCGAGCGCAATACTGCAAGCGTCTGTGCGTTTCGTTTTATTATCCATTCCACTCGGGATTTATACCAGAGTGATTCTTTTGTCGTCGGCATAAAGGTTCTTTCAGGGGTAAATATCACGAACGGATTGTTTGTTCGAGTCCCCAACCTTTGTTATTTCTATTTAGATCTCCAGCTGAAAATGTTTTGCGAAACTCATCTGATAAACTGAGTCACTTTCGTAACCAATTTGAATATAATGTTTATTTTAAATAGTTCTCAAATACAATAGAATCAATTAAATATTGAACTTTAAAGGTCGTTTCGAAGGTACTGGACATACGAAGGTATCGTCTCCGACCTTGTCTGATCCTCAAAGTTTTTCACATCGACACTGAAACAATTATAAATTAAGTTAAAGAATTTTCATTTTTGCGTCGTCCCTTGATTATCCTTTAAGGTGACCTCTCTGATATGAATCTTTATGATAATAACCTTCGATAAGCTGAATTTTCAATGTCATTGAAACATTGTCTTCTTCGGAACGTGGTGGAAGTTAAAGCACCTTTTTAATTTTTGTCAAAATATGTTAGTTTTTGCAAACTAATACAGTGTGAAATCTGCAACGATTTGGCCGGAGCCAATGAGAGTTATTGCATTTTATATGTATTAGTTGTTCCGTGCCACTTCGTGGGTGTTCACATCCCACGTGCCACGAGAACGGTGCTCATTGGTGGGGTTTGGCTAGGCTAGACTTGATTTTTGGCTTCAACTTAGCAACTTAGTTGAAAAGTAACATAGTCTACGTGTTGTTGATTTGTATGTTCGTCTTGCAAAAACCTAATTTTACGCGAGTTTTAAAATTCCACTTGTGCAAATCCACGAGAAGAAGCTAGTTTATTATATGCTTGACTGTGACCCAAACAAAAGAGCCATGAGACGAAATCACCTAAGCCTAAAGGATGTAATCTCGCTAGCTAATGGCTAACGATCTTAGGGACCTTTTGTTAGAAACGACGACAATAAAATCTTTCTCTATGTATTTCGGCATTATTGTTAGTTCACATCATATTATTTTTTTTTTCTAAGACTTTATATCAAACGCCAAAACCAATTAGTGTTCATTTCTTTACTAGATGTTAATATTATGTTAGTATAACCTCGTATATTCTTAGTATGTGTCTGATGGATATCGGACAGTTTCCCCACATACTTTAAACTCTTGAAGCTGATAAATTTAAAAAAAAGTGTATAGAAAATTTCGCAATTAAATGCACACACCATATCCCAATGCAAATAATTCACTTTTTCTAGATAATGACACTATACATGATTGAAGTTGGAGCTATTGAAATATTTCTCCATGTGATGATGTGGCGGCGTAAGGCGCTAAGGCTGTATATCTGTTTTTAATGACACTAAAGACGGTCGTAGAGGCTATCTTAGTATTTACGGTCGAATAAGTTACAAATTACAATTGGCCGGGGCCGGCGGAGAGCTCCTAATATTGCCGACTTGAGGTTCGACACAACGTACTTTATGGCCTCGTAAAGTAAGCCCGCACCGTCACTAAATATAATTCAGCATTAAGCAGGTACTTTATTTCTAAAGGTCTGCTAGGAATAAGAAAGTCTCTCCTAAGTCTTTTTGTAAATTTCTTTTGAGGCTTAGCATTATATAAATCTATCTAGTACTACTTTGCTCGATATCTCTATTTTTTCGATAGCTCAATTTTTTTGAAGGCTAATTAAAACGATAAAATCATATAATATTACCTAAACTTCACTAAGTAAATCTAAAGAGCTATAAAGTTTTGATAATTTTCAACAATGGTGCAACCTACCATATATACATACCTTACCTATATATACCTTACCTTAGCGATACGTTGTTTACTACATGTGCATTTTAGCAACTAAGGTGGTTGAAGTTATGAAGTGAAAGTAGGATTATCTTGAAGTCTTGCGCAAAACTCGTATTATCTAACCCAACGGCATAATTATGGGCAATAAAAAAATGTAATCCATTCGTTTCCCCAGCAGGATATCAAGTTTTATATTTGTTGCCTATCCTTCGTGCACTTTACGAGGCGACGCATAACAGTAATGTTTAATGGCTCCTAATATTATTTGTGAACATACTTCCGAGGTAGATAAACGTGTTTACAGGAAAATTGTGTCTCAACCTCTCGACCGTTATCCCCGTTCCCTGCGACCCAGATACTCGTAATGGTTCTATTATTTAGTGTTAGCGAGATAAATAGAACGCCGAGTAAAAATACAACACGCCGAGGTGTGAAACCGAGAGAAAACATGGAACCGGTAACCGCGTGGCGCCCAATTTCTACACGGAAACGATCGATTAATAAAAACATGATGGACGCACACATATTAACGCTCTTTTCGACAGGTCTCAACAAACACGATGATCGGTTATGACTAATGATGATATCGATGATTACCTTATTACGATATTACGCGCCTTATAGTATGAATAGTAGCGAAAATAGTTGAGGTATGCACGATTTGTTACGTAGTGTAGCGAGTTTTTGTTTCAATGGATCATGTACGACAATAAGAGGAATAGGTTACGAAAATGCGCATAAAAACAGAGCATGGCAATTGGCATAAGCGTGGTGCGGCGCGAGTGAAAGTGTGGCTGCGGGCGTCAATCAAAGTCACATTAGCGCCGCAAGCGCAGCATTGTCGCCCGCACATAATTACCTATTCCGAAACCATTTCAGCTTTAGAAGTTAAAACACTGTTTATTTAACGACCATTCTAAAAGCGTTTAAATATGCAACTCTAAACGTGAAAGTAGTTATAAGTAACGAATTAGACAAATGTTAGCAAAATGCATTTTAGCATAAGATTATAAGAATTAGTAAAATACATATTCATCTTGCTAATGTCCAGATACAATTTGCCAATGTTTTCTTATTTAAACTTTTAGATACATAGAAAGTTAAAAGCTTAACGAGGTCTCTTTTCGTGGATGTTTGCTTAGAAAATATTATCGAGTTAAATGGTTGTTGTTGTTCTTAAAAGCAATTCGTGTGTTGCAAGTTGCGGTTGAAAGTGTGTGATAATGATGATAATTGATGCGCAAATACAATTTAGCAAATTTAAAAAGCTACTGTTTTGCGGTCACATCGTACGTTCGGTGAAATTACTCTTTTGTGTGACTAGATAATTATTCAAAACAAAATTGGTCAAATGTGAAAGGTATAAAAATATTTTGCAATTAATCTTGAAACTTGCAATTAAAAACTTGACGCTATCCGGTTTATAATTATTATTTATGATATCTCGAATCGTCGAGTTTTAATGAAAATCTCTATGAGCGAGACTCTTTGACGATTAAAATAAAATTGAAAAGTAATGAGAATTGAGAGATTCTTTTGTACAAATAACTCGATCAGGCCTCGACAAAGCGATTTCCTGTCATTTCAGTTTGCCGGAGAGTTATTTGCTCGAATTTAATTTTTTGGGTCGTATTATTTATTGGAATGTTTATTCTTCTGTTGTTTTCTGGGCACATGTTATTTGTTTGGAAATAAAAAGACACGAGATCATCACATTTTATGGTATTTTCCACATCGTTGGACAACTTTATATTAGCGTTATTAATTTATATCTTGTATTTTACATAATGCTTCAGAAACAAGATAGACTTCATCCATGCTTTTAAAAATCAATTCCGGCTTTAAAATAAGTGGATGTTATTAAAATTGTAGGTCCGTGGCTACGTGATGAATCTTCGTTGGAAATTCCAAGTGATTTATACGAAGGGTAAGGCGAAACATTACGTAAAGGATAAAGTGAAATCCATGTGACTAAATTGACTCACTGAATCGCGAGTCGCTTTCAAAGGAGCTATATCCAGCATTGCGCAATACGTACTTTCTATTTAAACGCCAGAAAGCGCCACAGTGGGTATGAATGCATTTCAATATGCAACATCATGTATATGTTTATACTTAAATGCAAGCTTGTATTAGACATTTGCAGCATTTTTGAACTCTACCTTTAATAATTATTCCATCAGATAAGAATTTTGTTAGCCCTGTTTATCTGAGATATTATTTTGTAAATGCTTCAGACTGCTAAGTGTTTTTTTAGTCCTTTAGTATGTTTAAGACTTTTAATTTAATGTACTTTGTACTTCATAAATCAGATATTTATCTGATATGTGCAAAATTCATATTTTTACTTAAAAACTTTATTAAAATATTAAAGTGTATCTACTTAGTTTAGGTAATCCTCAAATGCAAATTTTTACTTTCATGCGTTTCAAATTTTGAAATTATTTTTAATGTGTGGCTTTCTAGCGATTAGAATGTTATTTTTGAGTATTATATTTTCAGTTTATCGCTTAAAATGTTTCGTTAGTTTTTGTATTGTTGCTTTAAAATCATTTCCAAGTATGGTGTGTTGTGATCGCTTAGTTGTTATAATTACGTAATTTTCGATTCGGTTTGCTCTTTGTTTATTAAATGTGGCCCGGACGTGAACTTCCACGAGAACGGTTACACAACCAAAACTTTTCATCATGATTAATGGTCGGTTACGCAACCGTGCGGCCGGCTGGATGGACCCTAATAACTTTCACCTAACGCGAATCGGTAATAAGTCGGCCCCGTAATAACCATCATAACTCGATATGAGCGCAGCGAGAGCGAGAGTGGCTGAAAATTTAGGGCTGTCACCAGCTTGAGATAGTGAAATAGTTGTTTCCTATGCGGAGTTTGCACAGAGTAATATTTAATTCATCATTGATTGAGATTACTAGATAAATTCCCTGAGTAAATGTGATTTTGCTGATCTTTTCCCGCGTTTTCAAACAGTAGTTTGTGTCTTTTATCAACCTATTTGACGGAATCAACTGTTGTGTTATGTCGTAAAGGTGGTTGTAGAATTTGTGGATTTTCTCATTTTGGGGGTTCTCGACGAGTGATAACCCTAGATAGAGCAATAGTTTGTGTGAGCACGCGATCGCAGTTCGGGTCATTGGTCGGTCGAACGCTTTCTTGTGTACCGATGAGATGCATCGGTGATATTCACGAGGTCTCGCGATTGTTGAGTACGGCACGAGTGTCACGCCTTGTTAACGGGATCTTAACGTCCTTGGTTATGGTACAATTAGTTCATCTTCCATAAGTAGATTACAATGTTGATAAATCTGCAAGAAAATATGACCATTTCTTAGCTAGCATAATTATGTTCACTTTATTGTTGATGTAGTGTAATTCGTTTAAGCATTAAGTGTAGTAGTTAGTATCGGTATCTAAATTAAGTTAGACTCAATAAGGTAAAAAACCTTATCGAGTCTCTAGCTTCTCAGTGAAAATTATACAATTTTTTCTATTATCTTTTAATATGAAAATAATCTGTTTTGGAATTTTACTTTCTGGATACGTTTCCTTATTAAAAGTGTAATTAGTCGTGCTCCGAGTACGACTTGACATTTGCATCAACTGCAAAGTGCAAACGAATAGGAACTTCGCAGTTCGCAGGCAATCGAAACAATGAACTAATGGTCCACAAAAATAATTCTGTCTATTTGCCAGGCTAAATTACCTTTTTATGGTCTCGCATTAGCGTATAAAGGCCACGGCCATAATATATCTACACCAAAAAACCTACAATTAGGATAGTTTAATAAATGAGTCCTGTCAGTTTCTTCCAGCGAGGTTATGAGCCGTAACGAATTGGATTTTTTACCAATCAGCAAGCAGAAGTTAGGATCTGAAAATATGCTATTCTTAAATATGAAAAGTGGTTGAAAACGGCCGCGCGTGAATAAATCTGAATTTAGAAATGAATACAATATAAAAAGCTAATATCTCCGACCATACAACGATGGTCAAGTAGAGTCTTTGAGAAAAGCAATAGATGGCTGATGATACTGTTGATCGAAGAAACTTTCAATTACCGCGCGCGATGAAAGTCTAGCTTGTATTTATAATTATTCACATGCTAATGTAATACACACAAGACTAATATTTTCTACGTGGCGTCCACCAGCGATGGAAATTTATATTTACGGTGTGTAATTATAAAGTTGATATTTAATTACGTTGACATTTGAATATTCAGTTATAAATATTTATTGGGAAAGAGACGGCGTGAGTCATCGGGTTCACTTTCACTTGACCTATAGGGACGTGTTTCTTCGCTGTGTACTCACAAGTTTTCCAATTTTACTCAATCAATGACTATCGCAGTTTGTACTTCTTTATCTACCTTAACTTCTGTGACAAGTGGTAGAACGTTTTTTTATGATATTTAGGGGGCAAGCGTGCAGACTGGTTACCTGCAGGGCAATCGCGCTATTTTCAAACGTTTCAATTTAGATTCGTATTTGCTTCGGTTATGTTTCAGCTACGGTTCAGCTCCACTGCGGTTTAACAAATTTTGGTATCGTGCTAACATTCGAGCCATGTTGCAACCGTAACTGAACTCCAGACGTAACTCGAACGCAACTAAACGTGACAGACATTGCAGCGGACCAATCAGCGTCCTTCTAATTCAATTTTGATTGGCTTAAATATGAACACGACAAAGCCGACGCACTGCTTCGTCAAAAGACATATTGTTTGGTGTTTATACAATACGAGTGTGATAAGATCAAATAAAAGTTTATTTTGTAGTTGCGAATGGAAATGTTAAAATTAATTTCGTATAATGTGTTACTCTTTTAACGATCGCCATTAGTGTAGTGAAAAGTGACTCGTGATAATAATATAGTTTTTGTGACACATAATACGTAAAATTTCGATAGACATGTCAAAGACTAAAAATTTAACACTTATTAAATTCAAAATGTAATACACAAGTCATGATATCGTAAGTTTGTATATGGTTTGATTATTAATTTTATTATTAATATTAATTGTTTTAGAAGCAATTATACTTTCTTCATCGATTTTTGACAATTTAACACACCAAAACACTAAACGTTTGAGTTGCGTGCGAGCTAAAGTAGCTTCGAACTAACTTTTCGTTTGACAGCGTCCGAGTTGCGTTTGAGTTTCAACAACGGTTCAGCTTCGTTCTACTGAGCTTTCAAAACGATAACGCGATACGAAATACGTCAAAAGGTCGAGTAACGTTTCTTCGTCTTAACTTTAAAATATTAGGTCTTACGATTATCCGAATGCAATTTTGTATGTGAAGTTAGAAGAATTTTTAAGATTTTAAATATCCGTATAGTTGCCCAAACACATACAACATTCATGCAAGATAGCCAGCCTAATCCAGAGGAGTGAGCACGTCAATGTGCCTGAACCAACTATGGTAGGTACCCGTACTAACCCGGTACGGCGTCGATCATCCGTGCGATGTTTTCCTTTACCGTATCATCATCCTTATTATGCCTCCCTCTGGGATCATACCTAGGGCACCCTCGAAACAAAGGTCTCCCCACTAGGCCACCGACGCTCTCATCTCGCTAACCTCATGAAATGTATTAAAAGCATCCCAAAAATATGAGATAAAAAAAAACCTCAAGATGAAATAATGCATATACAGCTACATGAGAATATAAACAATTTTGAATACGTTAATTAGGCATACATTCTAAATACAGTGCGAATAATTGAATTGAATTCAAACATCGTCAGAGCTCGTTTAACAGATGGGTTGTACTTAGTAAAAATATTTTCATAATCATACATATTCATAAAAATTTTATGACGATTCGTAGGTATGAAGAATTAGAAAATATTTAAGTGCATTCTTGTTTTTTTAGTGTTCAAAAACAACACTTATTTATTTTAAAATTATTATTTCGCTTCGGTCAACAGTTGTATTTCATATCACAGTTTATGCAGTTCTATAAAGTTTATAATAATCTTGAGTTACGTTAGTTGTCGGGATTAAAGGGGTTTTACGATTTGGTATGAGTGGATATTGCATACCTATTCCTCGTAAATTTGTCTACTTTATGTTTCATTTGTCTAATATTATATTTTATGCGACTTTTCCGGAGTCATATTTTTTATCAGATTGCCTATTCTTTTAATCTGATTTTATTATTAAGTGTTTAGTTGTATTAATAACAATTATTATTATTTTATCGTCATTGGTAGGTAGGTACACGTTTTTTTAAAATGAAGTATATAATATTTTTATTATTGTTTCAGGTAAGAATTATCAATATAAAATCTCTACAGGTTTTTTCAACTTTACCAGTAAGTTGAGCTTCTTCATGTTCGTTATAGATATACAATAGTTTTAGTAGCCTGAAATTTCATATGAAACATAAAATTTACTCACAAGTATAAAATTATATTAATTGTATCTAATTATACAACAAACTCAATTTAAAACAATCGACTCCGCGCGACGTTATCACTCGGTAAAATAATAAGAAAAGTAAACTAGGTTTTAATTGCACCGCGATTAGTAGTTATAGAGCTTTCCGGTGTATCCATAGCGGCGATAGTCGCGTGGAGCGCGGCGGGCGGCGGCACTCCCGTCAGTATCGCGGCCGCGACCGGCCCGCGCTCGCTCACTCAGTATTCGCCGAACGGCCGCGGCGTACGCACGCCACTCACTCGCGCGCCCCCGATGTACGTTTACGATTACAACATCGCGCCGCAACTCGTAACTTCGCCGTGACGATGTGGACCACCGTCTCTAATATGGGTTAAACGACCGCACCGCCAACATGAGTCCGGGCGAACGCGCCGCCCTCGGGCGTCGCGAGCCCCCTCGCCCTCAGTACGCTGCCACCGCGCCGGGATTCCCGCCACCGTACTACCCGCCCTACGGCGTTCCACATCCGAACGCATGGCTCGGGGCACCCCTCATATCCATGGCGGGGCGATCGCCGCAACCGCGAAGCACCCCCGTGTCCAAGCTAGCAATGCATGCTCAGGGGGCACCCCTGATCATCCAAAATAGACACGACCGGCGTAAATACACAACCGTCCCAGAGCAACGCTATCATCGACCGATCGAGGACTCCGAGAAACATTGTGTGGATAGATATGATGCATCGGAAAACATGAGAATAAGAAACCAAGCGCTCCAGCCGCACCAGTCTCGACAAATACGTAACGGACGCAACAGCAACAACACAGATGCAGTCAGCGTAGCTAGCGACGAAAGCTCCGGTTCTACCAATTCCGAAACCATGCTCCCCAGGATAATAAAACCTCGCAAAAGACGTAAAAAGGATAGGAAACCTAATAACATAATGCCACACGATTTGTCGTCTGGCACTTTAGATCTCGGCGAAGTCGATCACTGTGCGGTTGGAAATATGGGGCCGACGTCCCGCGGCGGTTACGAGGAATCTTACTGTCGAGAGATTTGTTTGCCGTATCGTTTAGACGTGAAAGTGTTGGATTACCAGAATCAATCTTCGGAGACTTATAGAGTGTCAGCGTTAGGAGAAGCTTTAGAGGCTACAAGATATGGAATTGCAGAAGCCGCATCGCCAGCAGAGTCAGCAGTCAGCTCGTGCCAGTGCCGCTACTGCGATCCCGTTGGACAAATATGGGACGCCGACTCCATAGCCCATTTACTAGATGAGAATTCGAGTGGCGATTTTGCGCCAACGAAGCTGGAAGATTCGATGAAAGTCGTGGGACCCCTAGGGCGGAGAGGCGCTGATACCATGTTGCGACGAAGCTGGAGTGATCCGTCATCGAGAGTTCCTGAAAGAAAAGTAAGCGGCAGCGACACCGTTTCTGCTCCTAATCTTTATTCATTGTTCCCACCTTCGAGACGAGCTAGCTCCCCAGGGCCCCGCTCTCCACTAGCTTTAGAAATTTCATCGGAGATTGTGACTTCGATCAACGGCCACCGTGACTTGGAAATTAAGTTATTTTCGACCTCGCCCCCGGCGACAAACTCCGACCGTGGCGCCTTTTTCGACGATAAAAGTGAAAGTGCGGTTAACGATAAATGTACAATCGCGAGCTATGATGTAACAGCAAACAGTGTTGTGAATAGTGACAGAGTCGTGGCGTGCTCGAAAGAAAGCAAAAAAAGTGACGATTTGGATTCTGGCTGCTCGACAGCTTTGATTGCTAGCGAAATCTCGCGTAATATATGTGATCTAGCTTTAGTTTCTGCCTGAAAATTTTGTGGTTGGTTATCTTCAGTGGTTGTAGATGTATGCAAAACAGTCCAGGGAGCACAAGGCTCGTCGATTAAGCCGGACCTAGTGGTCCAGCAAGGCGAGCACGGGGTGTCTCAAAGTGACGCAGATTAAATTGAGATCTCCGATTCGGTTTCCTGTAGATTCTAAAACTAATTTATTTTTAACTGTAGCTTAGATGGAGGACATGGAACTTTGTCTGATTTATAAAAAGTCTGATTCGCTCTTTAAAACACATACATGACACGTAGGAAAATCAACACCAACAGTAGTCGACGAAGCGAATATTTAAATTAGATCTACATTTTCGCTGCGAGTAAAGTGAAAGATGTGAACTGGCACACCGTATCGCGGCTCGCGTCTACGTTTGATATCTAATTTAAAAAAAACTAGTGTAGTTGTGTAAATAGAATAGAATCGGCGTCGCTAGTGTGTAATTAGCGTTTACCACTACTGACACGGTTGCGCGGCCGGTATTGCGGTTTCCCGTGGTTTCACTGCGCGCCGTTCCGGGTGGCGCCCGCCAGCACCGGTTCATGCACCTAATCACTGTTTGTCCCCGATCATCATCTCGGCTATTAACGTTCACGTTTCCATTTAAAACAATCGACAGTCGAAAGCACGACATTTCACATTTTATTGCTTCACATGTCTAACTCCGAACAAAGCAAACGAGAATTCAGTCCAGCGCACGCCAGTTTCCTTTTCGTTTGTCCTATTTACTGAATCGAACCGTCAAAAATGTTCTCTAGCTTTAAAAGCGATATAAATAACGTTTCGTGAATGTGTTTCGAAACATCGAGCTAATTTAATACGCGGATGTGTTGAGCGGCGAATCAGAATTTTAATGATATAATTTAATTTGGAGGTAACGTTGAGCATTTCCCCGACGGTGGTGTGGAAGATGTCAGATAAAGTTCCATATTGTAGATAATGTGAATATAACTGCTAAGTTATTCCTCGAATCTTACTCGGGTCGGACATCGTTGGGTTTTACACGCATGTTGGGCTGTTTGTGTTTCTCTACACTTTTTATTTTGACGTCGTTTGGCTTATATTGGCCGGCGCGCGCGTGGGAAGACGTGATAAATCGGTTCTTGCTTTATTTTTCTCTAAGATAGGCTTGACGTGGACGAGGAGTCGTTACTGGGTCTTATCAGTATAAAAATTCTTTAGTGCGTACTCGTGAGACGGTGTCGAGCCGCCCGCGGGGTTCATCTATCGGGTATCTTAATGCTATCCCGGCGACCGGTCCACCGCCACCGCCGCCGCCGGTCGCCTCCTGTCAGCCCAAAGTAAAAGCCCGATATATCCACAATTAATTGCCCCGATAGATACTTTATCATCTCGAGTAGGCATACCTCTTTCGATAGTGAACCGTAGAGGTTGGGATTCCTTGGCCCCTTTTTTTTCTAGACGGCGGAAGGGACATTTCACATTTATATTTATCCCTTTCTCCGGGCGAGACGAGAGAATGAACTAATAGAATGTCTCCCAATTAATTGACGAAAGAGAACAATAACGCTTTACCCCTGGTCCCACGGGAACGAGTTGGACGTAAACGTCAAGCCTTCTATGTGCCGGGATCAATGTTGAAACTGTAAAACTCAACGATTAAACTCGAAATGTAAAGTTAGGTTATGTCTTACAGAGCAAGCATTTTATACATGAAATTATATAGGTTTAGTATTTGTTTGTTTACGTCGTGAGACACGTGTTACAAGCTTGCACACTATTTTTGTACAATAAAAATCATCATGCCCTAATTCTTTTTGTTTCATTTCGTTTTGGTGAATAGAGCGTTAACGATGACATGGTTTTGAGCAATCATTTTTATCATTAATACCATCTAAATCGCCGATTTCTAAATATACCTCGAAGCGAATCAATGAACTTCTGTGTCGACATTTGATTCTTATCAAAGTGGAGATTTTTAAAGTTTAGGTTTTGAAATGTTTCCAGGAAAATTAGCGATTGTCAACCGCTTTTTACATACTTTTTACCATAAAATCAGTGTACCGGAAAAACGTTACAAAATCACCTTTTAATTTTAGCAGTTGAAAGTCTGTTTTTGTAAACGTTATAGCTCAAAGCAGACTTCAATAATAGGGTGCAATGTTACAATGGTCTTTATGGGCAGGTATTTTCAGTCTATGGGTGACCTTTCAGTGACTGCATTGTGCTAAGTGCTTCGTATATAGTTCAATAATTATTCTAATGAGCTTAATGAATATTTTGTTAACAAAAATTAAAGTTAGAGTTAATGTGTCATTCATCAGTTCCGGTAGTTCAGTTTTATTAGACAATAATTAAACGTAATTAAGTACCTTACCAAATAAATATCGTTATCTAAACTTATCTTCATTGTAATCTTTTTTTTGTCAATTTAATCTATTGATTTAAATAGCGCTTCGATTACATATATCTATAAATAAAGCAATAAAATGCCATCAGATCGTTAACCTGATTTCTATAGTAAAAACTTCATGCATAAGAATATAACCAATAGTCCTAGGATATAGGCGTACTTCAAGTTTTATAGAAGTCTCTCGAAACGGAAAACTGATACCGTGTGTGGAAATGTTTTCGTTACTGCTGATTATATCTTATATAGTTTTATGCTTTATGACGAGTTGATCGTCTTGTTTGGTTTCAAAATACCTTGTGCTCTATTTATATAAAAAATAGCTGGGAAAGAATTGACGATAATGATGACAATTTTTTTTTGGATCCTTAGAATTGAAATAATTGTTAACCATTATCCATTGTCGAGAGATTGTCACAGGCTTACGCAACGCCTATGAGAAGTGAACTGCGCTCTCTGATTGTTAAATATTTTATGGTGCCACATAAAGTTATTTACGAGCCGCTAATAAAACTTACACACGACCTAGCAGGCCATTTGCAATATTGTTATGTGTTTGCGTAATACTACAAAACAATGAAGAACGTTAAGAAATTTTTTCAAGATTTTGTGAAAACTATAAGCCATAAATCCTATGTTTTTTGGTGTAAATCTTTCTTCAAGCGATCATCGATGGCTTATTTTCTTTTAAAATATTTTTTCATAGCACTGGGTGCGTCAAACTCCAGCATTATGTTTAAATGAATCGTTTTCAAAATTTATTTGCACACCTACAAAGATTCTTCTCATTTTAAATTGTATTTGGTCCTTTAAGTCTCGTGTTTAATGTTTCTTATATAAAAAAAACAAACCCTTTTTGTTCTTCACATCTTTTTCTACCGACAGGTTGGACCCCATTATCTTAATAGTAAAAAACATAATTGTGTGAATCTCAATGGAGTAATCGCCCATGAGTTTTTTTCAATTAGAAGCTATGTCTCTAGCCAATGATTGATGTGTTGTGACGGTGATCATTTTATATAGCGTTCTCATACTCTATCAAAATCAAACAGTATATTTCAATTTGTTATCGTGACTCGTGACTGATTTTACCTACTTAATTTATATTGACAAATGTTTAACTAAACAGAACAGCGAATAATTAAATAAAAACACGGTACTAAAACTCTCATAGGTGTGTACCTAAAATAAAAGTTTTATTCCACAGTAATTTTACCGCGACCAAAGATGTTTAAAATACATAAACGGACACGTTAGCTAAAGAATAAAACCAGAAATAATTCAAGGTGATATTTGAACGCAAATATTTAAATTTCCCTGACGTCAGCTGTTTGATGGTCTGTGTGAACTGTGTACGGCACCATGGGTAACAAAGCGACCGGCGCACGTGGCGGGTGACCTTGAGCCGGCTGTTAGAGATGTTTCAATGTAAACACGCAATAGACCGACTGAAGAAAACACACGAGAAATTGTTGTTTTACGTGCCGATAAGTGTCCACGTGTCTGTTTTATACTTTACATACTTTGTTTTTTAGTATTTTTCATGTTTACCTACCTAGTGAGTAATTCTGAGTTTTGGACGATAGCAAACTTGAAGCATGAGAAACCTGATAAAAGTAATACAATAATGTAATTACAAGAAGAAAACAAATTTACGATGACAGAAGAGATGTCCCATGAAAATTATAGGACAGATTACGCTCAACTTTCATTACTAAGAGATGTGGGGTTCGATGAGAAAATAGATACAGTTTTCATAACCTAACCTAAGAATACGAGTATTACTAAAAAATTAGAGTCACCTTTAAATGGTTCATAAAATGGGCCGCTGCATTGTTAAATTCGTGATCAAAATCATACCGGGAATTCGCTATCGTTCAGTTTTTCTGTTTGTCACCTTTTAAGTTTACATAATTGAAGGCATAAGTGTAAGAAGCTGATAACTAACATTTTGCAGCTTTCGAGTTTATACTATTTTTTTTTCCATAAATTTTGTTCAATTCTTGTATCTCACCTATTTCATAATTTTGCTAGTGTATTTAGCTAATAAATCAAACCAACATTGTTTTAATTTCAGATATTTTTTCGGGTCCAAAAGCGTCTAATAACGCGAAGAATCTGGGAGTTTTTTAAATGTTAGTTGTCTGCTTCTGCCAATTGTGTCTTGAATTATTACTGGAATTGAGCTTATATAAAATGATAGTGATATATGATGCTGCAGCGTGTATCTTGCTGTTAGAGGATTATTGACAATGACTTGCAATAATGTTACTAATTACAAGTCCTATGTGCCATCTACATTGTCAGTTGTAGACGAATGCCAGGGTGGTGGGATCTTTCAGCGGGCAGTAGGCGGGGTAGAAAGCAGACTTGTATCCGACTGACGTTTCACCGACGCTTTCACCCGCGAAAGCACTCGTCACCAGACATACGGGTTAATAAGAACTCTATATATGGCTCCGGACCCACGAGCATCCGATATTATATCTTATTAATTTGTATACGTAGCGTGGGAATTTATTTATTTCGAGGCGGTATGCTCACCAGATCACAGGGTTTGTTAAAATGTCATATTTGGCTCGAATTTCTCCTTCCCCCTTATCAAGATTGTCTTAAGTTGTTATAGCAGGGGAGCCCAAGAGGGGAATTTTGGATTTACTCTAGCGCGTCCGATCAAGCTAGTGTTCTGACAAAGTTATTTTTAAGTATGGAAATATTGTTGAAATCTTCAGAGTAAGATAGAGAGCGTTAAAAATATGACAAAAAACAGTTTCGTAAAAATCACTAATGATTTAAAAATAAGGTAAGCCTGTAATAGCGTAGAAAAACAAAGCTTTATATTTTTATAACCAAGCTTACCCAGATATTTTTGTCACATTCAAATAAATGTTATAGGTCTTCTTGTCTAAGATCGTCCAATAAATGTTCTACTTAAGCAATTTTTTCAAAGCCTTAAATTCGCTGTAGCATCTTATCCCATCGCTAAAATTAAAAATGCCTTTATTATTTTTGTAAACTTTTTACCTAATCAATAAAATGTACTAGGTCTCCACGATGCTCGAGCTCCCCGGCTATTAGCTTTTTATCGATATCGAATTATTTTGGATGCAAATTTTCTAATAAACTAAATATTTATTTAAATAATCTGACTACTATTGAGTTGAAATAATAAGTTTCTGAAAGTTTATAAAAGAAATTGAAATTTATGAATAAGTTTAAAATTTATAAAAGAAAAAAAAGTGAGATGGTGGGAATCGAACCCGGGCCTCTTCGTACTTAAGTAGGCACCCTAGCCACAGTCGAATTTATCGATATTTTTATGAAAGGAACGAAAACACAGAAACCGTTTATTGTATTAGAGCCCCCTCTAAATATTAAATTTTTTTGTACATACGGACAGACATCGAAGTCTTAGTAATAGGTTCCCGTTTTTACCCTTTGGGTACGGAACCGAAAATAAACAAATTACATTAATTTGGAAGAGACAAACCTGTCAGGGCTTTGGATAAGGCTAGAACATATTATGTTACTTCGTAGAACTTATATTCATGTGTGCCTTTTTGCTAATAAGTAATAAAGTCTATACACTCCGATGGTATGTCGACGATGGGACGGCTAGCGGTCGCTCTAATCTTACTTAGATTCGCTTATCCGTTAAATGCGGTGTTGGGTCGACGCTCGAATTATGATCGTGCAAAATACATTGATGAAGGATAACAATGAGCTCAATTTATATTGTAAGTATGATTTATTTTGCGTCCTTATGATGCCAACAAAAAGTCACATTCACATATCAATGAGGATAAAGCCGTAGATGGTCCTCGTAAATTGTATTATTATATTCGACATTGATACAAGTTTTGCATTTTTTTTTTGTTTATTTGTAAGAAAATACAACCAATCCAGCTGAACCCGAAAAAATATTTATTCACATCTATAACTATAATAAAACAGTGACATTGGTTTGTCTGTATAATTGATATTTTTACAAACTAATCAATGGCTTAGGAACGGTAATAGAGCATAAATAGACAAAAAAAGTTGTCTGTTTGTCTGTTTCTACGCGCTAAACTCCGGAACTACTGAACGGATTGGAATATATTTTTTAAAATTTAATAGCTATTAAGTCTAGGCAACACATAGGATACTTTTTATCCCGGGAAAATGTACGGTTCCCGCGATGCACAAATTTTCGCGCAACCAGGTTGCGGGCATCAGCTATTTACATAATATGAAAACATAAGCAAACTGTTTTAGTTAGCACCTATAAAAAAAAACTTCATTAAATGTCACTCTGGCAGCGGGCCAACATCTTGAGATTGCAATAGTTTTATTTACGTACATCGCTGTCTCTTAACCTGTCCCTCAATTGTTCTTTGCTTTAAATCACCACGGTAGCGAAGGCTAAAACACACAAAAGGACCTGTTTCACCGCTTACTGATAAGTCTCGGATAGTCAATCCAGAAGTTTTTTTTTAACAGATCATGATATTTAATAAGCTCAAACTGATTTCTATTGTTTGAAGGCTAATTAAACTCATTTGTATAAATTTTCGCCTCGCCCTATAAATATTAATGGAAAAATTGAATTCCCGTGGAGTCAAAGCGCACATTGATTATGCATAATTTTAAACGTAACGTACCACATAAAAGTAATTCGTCTGATAGAGATTTAATAACTTCAATCGTTGCAGATATTATATATATCATGAAGAAAGAAATGTATTGACAGTAGGGCATGGAAACGCGGACCCAATTTTCAAAACCCGGGTTTTCGGGTTTTTGCTAAATAAAACACGGTTATCCGGTTTTTTAGAGCTTCTTCGTTCTTCGTTCTTCATCTATAATATTTTATTTATGGTTTTCCTACAACTTCAGTACTTAGTGTAAAAGAGTGAAAAAAAATGGCTTAAATAAAGAAAGTATCTTTAATCAAATTTTTATTGTCTTTGCTTAAAATATCACAATTTTAAAAATCAGTCTCTAATGCTCAATTCAATACCAATAAGATACAAAGAAATAAATCAATAAAAAAAAACAAAATAATAACGATAAACGTAATTCAAAATATTTTTTTACTAAAAAAAGCTTAAGGAAGGTTTAACTGTCAAAAAAGAAATTTTAACTCTTATTAACGATTTTTTTAAGAAAAAGTATTTTTTAACCATTTAAGTAACAAAGTATCGTAAGAGAAAAAAACCCGAATAGCTCAAAAAACCCGGTTTTCCATTTTGCCGGGTTTTTTGCGATCCCCAAGACCCGGGTTTTCGAGTTTCGGGTAAACTCGGTCTCGATGCCCTAATTGATAGACTAAGGGCCTGTATCACCGCTTACTGTTAAAGTTTCTGTTAGGCTATCCACAACTTTTTTGACAGATTCTCCATACAAAATCTGTCATATAAAGTTGTATCTGTCAAATAAATAGACGTATCTGTAAGCGGTTAAAACAGGCCCCAAATAGTTTAGCTTTGAACGCTACCTCTACTAGACGATGCACTCGGTTCTTGCATTCACAATTTACATACGGAGTACGGACCCGACCCTACAGTCCCTTCACTCGACATTGTCATTGAGTTGTAAATTATTCTACGCATAACTTCATTTATCTGTAAGATTTCATTAAACGGGCGTTGACTCGTGCGAGATGGCCTTGTTTCGATCCAAATTTATTCCGATATCGAAGAACTAACTTGGCTGCATGGATTTGGGTTGCGAAATATAATTTTATGAGTGTCCTCCTATCTGTGTTAAACGGTATCCTTATAATCAAATGAAATTTAATAGCTTAATTAATCATTTTGCGTTGATGAGAATGGACGTCATAATTAATGTGATAATGGTGCTTTATCTTACGGATGTCTGATACGCCCATGTCCAAGGTTAATCGTCGCAATGCAAACTTATCATGCACATAATGACAACGGAACTATTGTATAAATATAAATTGATAGAAAATTAATTATTAGTAGAGGTGTATTGCCATCTTCAAGCTAAAATGACGCTATGTACAAAAAGTTCTTTTTAAGCTATGAGCAAAAACGCACTAATTTTTAGGGGCTTGGTACTTACTTGGTTCATAACGTCATTATTAATTTTAATAACTCGATAACCAAAAAAGCTACAAAAATTTTGGTAATACACGTCAATAGAGCTTTTTCTTGTGATTTACGGCATTTAACTCCTTATAAAAATATTTAAACAGTGTTTAACTAATCAAGGTTGGCCGTCCCTTTCTGTCGTGTGACGTTTTCAATTTTCCAAAAAAGGACAGCAAACCTTGATTAGTTAAAAACTGTTTAAATATGTTTTTTAATTAATAAGGGGTTTAAGCATGAGGACAGCAGTAACAGATTAAGGTACAGTAAGTATCCCTCTATCGTGATTCTGAAGCTATC
>JAOTAV010026830.1:0-21186 GCA_026546445.1 Cyclargus thomasi
ACGTCAAAACTTCATTTTGGGAACCGTCAAAATGTTCTAAGTGACAGATCTATTTAAGTAGTACGTAGTAATCTATGGTCTGGTTGGTGTTGGTTGGTCTTAATCTGGGGTTGGTGTCAGGTGTGCTGTATATATACCTCTTATTTGTGGTGCTGTGCGATTTGCCGTGATATTTTACATATATTTTGGGGCTTTCAAATTCTTCAATAACTTTATTTGCTAAATTATAATAAATGAAGTTTATGCACATTTTTAAAATTGTATTTTATATAATTATTACCCAATGAGAAAAGTGTATCTTATTATAAAACAGAAATCGTCCGGGAGCAGAAAAATATATTTTATGAAGCCTGCTACGTTACTACCGCGTTAATATAAATAAGCCTTTTAAACTGTTAAAGTGTTTAATTATAGAATACGCTAAAATGGGTGTCACTGTTAATTATGTTATATTTTTTATCTTACTGACTATAAAATACGGAATGTTGTCTACTGTAAGCCGCTTAGACAGTGATATAAAATTGTTTCAACACCCTGAAACATTTACTGTAGAGTCTACTGTGGTATTGAGTGAGCTGAGTAGGGAATTGGGAATCAAAGTGAAGGCCATTCTAAATTTGAAACCAATTTGGAGGGACACGCAAAATGATTACCTGCTGAAATTTAGTGTGAGTGTTTTTATTTAAATGTTTCCTTTGAAGATAGTATAAAAGAGTAAAAGTAGCCAATTTTACAATTGTACCAATTTTTTTTAGCTTTTGTCTCCACACCTGCTATCAAGGAGTATAACCCATGAGTATTTACCACAGAAGTCACTGTGGGATTCTTACCCAGACACTGAGTTCTATGCACTTTGGAAAAACGGGATCATTGCTGAGACATACATGTCCCCTTCAGAACCAGCAGATGTCCTGAATTTGAAACGGTCCATTCTAAGTTTATTTCAGGTATGGTCTGCTAATTAGTATAATGGTATATATGTCCTTGAGACAATACTAGGGACAAAATATACTACTATGTCCACCTAATTAACCTTTTTAAAATTCTACTCTTTATTGCAAAACAGCCTTAGCATATTATTTTAAACAACAACATGTCACAATACTTCATAGATTACACTATTTGCCTTTAATTAGTTCTAACAATATATTTTTATTTTTTGTATGCTTTATTTATTACAGAGGTTTTTTAGGATTTCTTGTGTGATAAAAATGAGTTTTAATGAGACTATATATAATTGTTAAGTAATTATACAGATAAGATAAGAGAACATACTTAACTATTTGATTGGTGTTTTTTGTAGTTTCACATATTTGAGGGGGAAAGCACTGAAACAGATGTATCTGGAACTTGTAAAGTTCAATATGAAGCAGTTTCTTTGCATGACATCAAGAAGGTTAAGGTGAGAGTTGTTTAGAAATAGCTCAACATTTCAACAATATCATATATTTAAAATAAAATATTTGAAAGAGTTGCAGAGTGTCAAAAGTAAAAATTATCTTCCTTATAGAACAAATGTGTATGGAATGATCAAGAGTCGGATAAGGATATTGCCTCCTCAAGAGTCACATTGTACAAATTAGGAGAAGCTCTAACTAACCTAAAAGACATCTACTTAGAAGAAGAACATGGAGTTAAGAATGAGTCACTTAAAACACATGCATGGTTACATTTACACTATGAAAAGGCTAGTGGTGAGAAGCTTCAGCTAATAGATGGATCCTTGGCTGATGCATTACTGAGTATACCCTCAACTTATCAGCTGATGCCACTGTCTATGCAACTACCAACAGAAGACAAAGACAAGAAACTGGTGAGATTTTTTTACTTTACCATTTATACATTACCATTGCATTCCAATACCTTATGGAAAGCAACTGCCATCGCGCATGGACACTAATAACATCAGAAGAGTCACAAGTGCGTTGCATGCCTTTTTATGAGGGAATAGGGATAAGGGATTAGGGAAGTTGGACCGCCGTAAACTCACTACTGGACGAATCACGTCACAAAGCTGTTTCACACAAGCAAGAATTTTGGCCTGGTAAGAAGATTAACAGTAAACCAGTTACTGTGAATCTTCTTACTTATAAAATTATTGACATAGTAATCTGGGAATGAACGTGGTGGACAAAGGAAGATCTTCCGACCGAGAAAGGTGTTATACTCGGTCAGGCCGAAGCCCACATGATACATTTCAGATGTCGTATATATACTGCCGTGTTTCGAGAACTTAAATAGCGCGATGCAGGATTATTACGCTTAATGTGGGTACTGCCACAGTAACTTGGGGTCTATTTTTGTCTAGTGCAATTGAATTCCCAAATAGACAGGTCTTATAATATGCTGCCTATGTCTTTATTCATGACAGGTATTTAATATTACTGTCATTTAAAAAAGGAAACAATATCATTCTTCATGATTATAATATGCTTAAACTTCTGACTGCAAAAAGGCAAACATGTTGGCAGAACTATCAAAGGTCAGTTATTATTTAACAGATAAGAAAGTATCACAGTAACTTTGTTATTATTCAATTCTGATAAGTTTGTTAGGTATGGTTCTGATAATGTTCTCTAGTATAGATAATTTCTAACCAGCAAGTTGCTTGGTTGCCCAATTAGGGTGTGAAGGGAGTACAAACAAACAAGCAAACAAACAAGACAATTTTACCTTTAAGGATTCATAAGGACCTTATTAAAAGCGAATAAAGAAAGTTATAACATAAACATAATGAAAAAGAAATAAAAGAAAAATACTTCATTTGATGTAAAAATTATAGTTATGAGCTTCCCTTCCGTTAGTTATGAGTATTTTTGTTAATATTATGTATAATTAACATACAATGTATAGCAAACTTTGTACTTTGTGTTCTGATCTTAATCAACTTGTTATTATCATGCTGTCATAATTGCATCTTGTACTTGCGTATTCCTCTTAACGTTTGACTCAAAAGCTTATAGTCTTCAAAATAACCTGGCACGAAATTTCCTACAAATTTTGACTTATTCTAGGAAGTTTTGTGCCAATGGTGTACGGCCAATGTATTATAGCTACTTATATACCATCTGTCATATGAAATACTGTGTCTACAGAATCTAAAATGAATAAAATTAAATAATTTAAAAAATAATGTGACGTCGTATGATATATTAAAGTAAACCTGCTATGTTGAGAAAGCCATTATATTGTGGCGGTACCCACATTAAGCGTAATAATCCTGCATCGCGCTATTGAAGTTTTGGGGGTGGGCATCGGCCTGACCGAGTACAGATACACCTCTCTCGGTCGGAGGATCTTCCTTTAGCTACCACGCATTGCTGGCGCATGCTTCTTATTAAAAAATACACATTAGGACCTCTGCTTTTAAAGCTCGCGTCGGACCATTTTATCTAATCCAACAGGATTCCTACCTAAGACAATATATTTTTCAGAACGCCAGAGAACTATTTGGTCTATTAGAGAGTGCCGCCGAAGCGCTGGCATCGGAAGCGGGAGAGGGCGGCACTGTAGACGCCGCGGCGTGCGCGCTGCGCGTGCTGCCCGCACTGAGCGCCGCATCTCGCGACACCCTGGCGGCCGTGCTGACAGACACAGACACACATCTACTGTAAGTACACACAGGGCATCAGTATAGAGCGTGGTAATTTACATACGAGCTATTTTTTTAAATCTGTAGTGATCAAAAGTGACCCCAGTGAATTTCTGGGTTTTTTATTTAATATGTTGTATAATATACCTAGGCCCGTAGTCTGTCGCCTGTTTGGTCTAACGGGGACTGCCGCCGCTCACCGCGCCGCTGAGCGTGTGTTGCAACTACGTCGCGGGGACCCGGCAGTCGCACTGGCGCATCACTACCTAGAGGGTTTGACTTTGGCACCTGAACCTCAGGTAAATTTTCAATTTTGGAATCGATGGCGATTTCGCCTCGTATTTTCATAGATATTATACACTTCAAATATCATTAAAATTTATTAACTATAGTATTTGATGCAGTGAGCCAACTCTTTTTGACAAACTGCACGCAAATCCTCGTCAGCGTTAAAACCTTTACTAAACCTTTACCAAAAACTACTTTATTTTTATGTATATGGCTTGCAATTACTAAGATGCTTTAAGCTTTGTCATATTTCCTTTCATAGGAGAGTGTAGTAACAGAAGTACTTCAAATAGGCGAAGAGACCGCCCACAAGGACATAGCAGAGAGCGCTTTATTAACAGCGGCGGCGGCGGCTACGCGTCTTCCGTCCCACTCGCACGCACCAAGGAACGTACGGGACGCATTGACGCGCTCGCTCGCACGCTGTAAAGTACGTACTTTTAGATATGGTGACCTCGCTCAATTAGCCTAGAGAGATATACTTAACTTTCAGTTAGGCCCGCACTAATGAATTTTTGTTTATTGTAGCATGGTGACAACCTATGAGGGTATAGTATAGTATAGACAAGTTGACAAGAAAACAAAAGATTCATTAGTGCGCGCTGGCTCGTAATCGAGTTCATTATATGTATATTTTCTACCAAATCTCTTTATTTGCTACAAATGTTCATAAAATTAATACAGCTGAGGTTAAAAATTGGAATTTTATATATATAATAACGTATATTAAGGATGACGAGTGTCGCGCCGTCCGTCTACTGGCGCTGGGCAATATGCGTCGCAGTGACGTCACAGACATCTTGCTCGAGCACGCCGAGCGTCCTTCGCCCGCTGCACTCGCGGCGCTCGATGCGTTGGCATGCGTGCCCGCTCTCGATGCGCCGCGCTTAGCACGCTTGGAGGCCATAGCTATGGCGCCTCGGACTTTAGGTAACTAAATTTAATTAAAATTTCTGGTTGTGATGGAATTGATACTTAACTCATGGAGACGGACATAGAATAATTTTTTTTTAATTAATGTCCGGTTCGCCGATTTTCACATTTCTCTTACCCTTACGGACAACTTAAGTTATAGCTGGATAAATTTCGACTTAGCGCTCTAATGTATTTGTGTTAACTTTTACTAGAAATACGTGCGGCCGCTCTGGACCTGCTACTACAAAAGACCGAGCCTAAGTCGCTTGTGACGCTACTCAGTTCATTGAATGAAACCGCGCCGTCAGAACTACGTCGACTTATGTGGCAGCGCCTTAATTTGTTAGCAAACGAGGTAAGGAACACCTAAAGTGATTTTAACCTACCTAAACATGATTTTAAAAATACAAAAAAACTAGTGAATACTTATTATATTACTGTTATTAACTATTAATGACTTGTAAAATATGTTACAGTAATACTGTATATTTGGACCACGTCAACCTTACAGCACTTTTGCCAGATGATTTTCATTTCATATACCTAAAAAATGGTTTCCTAAAGTGTAGGTTAACAATGCTCAAGTATACAAGCCTCTTTCTAAACATATAAAACTCCTATATTACTCCTACATTAATAATTACTAACTAATCATTTAACTACAATCTTTCACAGGATCCTCGCTGGGCCGCCATTCTCGCGGACTTGCCGCTGCACCTACGTGGGTGGGGTCACCGAGCGGCGGCGGGCACGTCCGCTTTGCTGGTGCGGGAAGCGGGGCGGACGGGCGACTGGCGGGCGCGACTACAGTCGGTGCAGCTGACCCGCGCCGGGCTACTGCGCCGCGCTCGCGTCACTCTCAACATGATGACACACGGCGTCAACGACGACACGCTCGCTGTGAGTGTACTCCCGGACGAGGGGTGGAGTCATGTAGCGCGGGAGGCAGGACAGAGTAGCAACTGTCGTACTTTTTCCGGTATGATATTCTTTGTCTCTAGAAAGGACAAAGAGTTATTTTAATACAGGAAAATGTGCGATCCTCACGAGATAAACGTATTTTTATACAAATGGTATTGCATCACCTAGTTGTTCCATAATTTAAAAAATGCTAATACTATGATACTTCTTCAATGATGTTTTAACTCGCAAAGTTAGTATAACGACAGAGTGGCTATGTTGCTCTGCAGCAACATTTATCACATACACGGTTGATGTTTTTTCGAGATCAAAAGTAGCCTATATTCAACTTTTAGGTTATGTCCAGTATACCAAAAATCAAGTCGATTGGTTGCTTCGTTAGGGCGTAAGGAGGGATAAACAAACACATTTTCCCATTTATAATATTAGTATGTAAACCGTAGTAGAAGTGATGTAGATCTAATATTGTTATCTGCAGGTGGAGCTATGGGCGCGCGGCCTACAGTCGTTGGCGGGCGACGCTGACGACGCTGATGCTGATGAGGCGGTGTCGGGCGGACTGGCGTTCACTGTGGGCGGGGCGAGGACCAGGAGCCTTACGCTGTTTGAGAGTCAGGTATAGTTTTGTCTCTCACTCTACCTACATAGATATAACCACAGATAAAGCATGCTAAACATGGCCATCACAGTATCGTATACAAAAGAATTCAATTACTGACAGATTTTCTTTCTCATCTGCCAATTTGACCTGCTATAGAAAGAAACTCTTATACGGTAGTATTTTCATCTTACTTGTAGTAAGCAGTTTTTGCCGCTTAAAATTTTGTCATTCGTATTATTATACAGGGCGAGCTACTAGGTCACGTGTGGGCGGGGACCGGCAGCGAACCGACGGCGGTGTTAAGAGCGCTGCGCCCGCTAAGCCCCGTGAGCACGACGCTGCCGCTGCCCGGTACTGTGTTGCGGCTCACTCGACACGCCGCTGTCGCTATTGCTATGGATGCGCAGGCGCAGGTAATATTAACTAATACAGTATAGAACAAAAAAAATATATGCAAAGCATAATATACTTCATCGTTGCATGAGGCGATATATCAAGCACAAGTCGCTTGTAACTTAAACTTTTTCTTAAAATAATTGCTGTTTCTTCGAGACAATCACAAAAAAGGGAAATTACAATGGACTAATAGCGTCACAATAATATCACCCAAAATTAAGCAATTCTTGTAATATTCGGTAAATGTCAAGTTTTACTAAATTCTATATAGGTGTCGCTTTGGTCGCGAAACGCTCGCACGGCGTTGACACTACGCGGCGCAGCAGTGAGCGAAACGCGCGCGGAGTTGACGCTCGGCGGACGAACGTTACGCGCGACGAGCGTACGCGCCGCAGAGCCGCGTCTACATATTGCGGCCGATATCGACTTCTACAGCACCACCGCTATGTGCGTTCGTGTCAGCACTGATCCGTATGAAGTCGTGTAAGTACAGTAAAATAACTATATTAATAAATATTAATTTACCTTCTTTGGAAATGGCAAATCTGCAATGATAACTACACGACGAAAATCAACAACAATAACTACAACAAAATTTCTATGAAAAGAAAGAAATAATATCTTACGATCGAAACAAATATAATTAATACAGCTGGTTGAGTTAGAACAAGAAACATCTATAATTCAATACTTAAAATTATAAGTGCGAAAGAGTAATGTAATTTAATTTTCATCTGCAGACATAACGCAACGCTCGCATCCAAAGTGGGCGGGATAGAGCGGCGCGTTCGAGTTGCGGCGCGTATCGCGGGTGCGGCGCGAACCTTATCGCTTGGCGCGCTTAATGACCTCACCTGTGCCAATATGGGAGCTCTCTGAGACTGAACAGCTATAGCTTGGTCTAAAATTCTGGCGCTGTGATAGCTTAAACTGTCTATTGATGGCAGCTTTGCAGCTCTTGTTAACTCTAGCATAAATTGTGTCAAAATTAATTTAGAACTCAGCATAGGGTTGCATTTTAAAGAAAAACTTCACATTTTAAACGCAGTCTGTTTCGCCAAGCTACACCTGCAAGGTTAGCATGACCACAAATATTTTTAAAATACTGGCAGATTTAGGGACAATATGAAAGATTTCATTTGTAAGAACTATTTTTCTGAAGAAAAGAATATTAGACTTTATTTTGATCGCGTAATCGAAAGATAAATATGTCGAAATAATTTTTTAAACTTTACCGTTACTGCTGTCTCAACAAATGGATTTGAAAGGATTCTCATTTTTAGCAAACTTCCTAAGGCCAAGAGAATGTTATAGTTTTATGATATAAAAAATAAGTCCAATTCTATTATCTAACCTACTACAAGCTACATTTATGGCGATCAACACAAAATTTATATATTGTAAATCTTAACATTCCATTCTTTAACTTTATTTCGCTACCTAAGCTACTAACTTCGGGACTGATAGATATCAAAAGCATTTATATTTATATAAAATGTAAACATAAGATAAAAAATATTTTTATTATAGTTTAAAAACTTGTACCAAAATAATTATTTACATTATGTATTAGACCATCGAGCATATAGCCAATAGAGAAGTAATGTGAGCCATCCGTGTCCGAGGCTTATCAGTGCTTTGGCACTGATAAATTAATAAATTAACTAACGCTCGCACTAAAACAGTACGCACCAATAAGAGTGTACGTACTCCGATCAATCAGAGCGCAGTGGCTTTGGGAGGATTTTTTTCCGAACAAAATTAATATTTCCACTCTTTTGGTTTTATGCTTGATGAGTTAGGCAAATGATATGGAGAATTGTACCAAGTAATATAAAGGGATCTTGTCTTAAAACATAATATTATTGTCTAACTATAGAACTTTTAAATAGATAATGCCAAGTGCTAAAACTAAGCTCCTGACTCGTTAACAAAACGCTCTGTGTCGGCTGACTACCAGTCAGCATAATCTTTACCCCTTATGTGCTTTAGGGTTACCCCTAGTGTCGTATACTAGATGTCTTCCAGATATATATCTCTAAGGTGACCAAAGACTATTTGACTGTGATCTTTTCTAAGGCTCGATTTATATTCAACAGCGTATTTAAGCGGCTCGGCCACTAAGCCACGAGAGAATATGTAGCTATGTAAAATGTTAAGATTTACAAACAATTATTGCTTGAAATGTTATTTTTTTATAAATGAAGCCTTAGAAACTCTCATGTTATTTTAAGAGTAATGTGTATTTATGATATATTAAATTATGTTCTTTGCTGCAATGTCTTTAAAAGAAAAGCAATATTTATCGTAATTTACACTTTTTAAAAGTTGTCAAATGTTAAAAAATATATTTTTTGGAATCTCTTTAACTTTACAAATTGGAATTTATTGCAACGAATCTTTTATTATTATTTTATCCATTGTATACCTTCAATATTGTTTTTAATAATTTACCTTGAATTATAAAAAAATATACTGATTATTCAATAATTTTTGCACTAATTTATTTATTTCTTAACTTTAATAGATCGAGCTTGAAAAAAGTAAACAAAAAAATAGTAAACAATATCAAAAATACTTTTATTAAGTACTTACATAAAAACTTTAACTTTTTGTTATACAATGTTTATTTGATACAATACTTTTTATTTTTATTTATTCACAAAATTGGGTAAGGTCAAAAACAATAAAAGAGGGTTAACAGTAATATGCCTCGAAATTGTAAGCCATCAATTACAACACAACTTTGGTATCTTTAACGACATTAAATCACAAAGAAAATAAAAACAATTTGTTACTAGACTTCTGTTCTGACAGAACAAAAAGTTTTCAACATTTTTATAATTAAGAAAAGTTTTATGATTTCACATTTTAAAGAAATTATCTCAAGAAACACAATAATATTATGCTGATTTGGTCATTGCATATTAATATCACCTTTACCGATAAAGTTCACAAAGCTGATAACCATTAGTACTGATGTCAAAATAAATTTTCATTTATATACTCAATATTTTTAACCTAATTTGCTATAATTAATTAACATTAGGTTGGCTAGACGCCCATGAGCAAGAGTCGCAATAAAAAGAACTCATTTAAAAGAAGAGGATGAGAAAAACCTGTTATAAATAACATCTTTTTAAAAACTTGTATTTGCTCTTGAGCGTATAACCTTGTTTCATTACACACTATCTTTTTTCACCAAACATTTTATCACATTTTATGATATTTCTAACAATTCACAAAATAAATATGACATTTACAAAATTACTTTTTCAAAATCATGACTATTTGGCCACCTGTACATTCTAGATTAAGGTTAATCGCGGAATTAACTAGCCTTCTCTTTCACATTCGTCGATCGAGAGAGAAAAATACAATATTATTAAAGGATTAACTTAACTGGATTGGTGTAAGTGGCCCTTTTTCACAACATAGCCTGCCATAAGCTTAAAACTCATGAACTATCATAAAATGAGATCTGTCATTGAGACTTAGAAATAGCTCTTGATCCTTGATCATACAACCCCTAATCACAAATTTACTATCTGTGCAAAAGTGGCTTAATCTATGTCAAATTATTTTAATTTCACCTACGAAGTCTCGTACTGGTCACATCAAAATTGTCATTAAATATAGATTGAGGTACTTTATCACGGATGTTTAAACACTTTACACTTGAACATTAACTTTCATGTCATTATTTTATTCTTGGAACCCCAATTTTCGTACTTTCATTAATCTAACGATTTACCTTGATATAAAATCAACCTGACTTTTTTTTAAAGCTTGCATCAATCAAAGTGCATCAAACGCAGCAAATAAGCGTCAAACGCAGTTGTATCATTAAATGGAAAATTAAAATTGAGGTTCCTATTCACCTTTTAACACTTTGTCACAAACTGTCGTAAACTGTCACATTTCAAATTGTCTATTGGAAGTACGCGTTTCTCGTTCTCGTCACGTTGGGTGACAAGCTTGAGTCGGGTAACACACTAGTGTCACCGTATACGGGCGAGGGCGGAGTTGCGGGCCCGTTGGCGTACGGGCTGCGGGCCCACGTGCGTGCGCGCGTTCCGTTGAGGCTCGTTTGGGGTGACGGCGGCTCCATCGGCATGCGGATCTGGACCTTCTGCTGCCATTTCATTTGAACTAAAACGATTAACGAATGAGAATTACATTATTGTCTACTACTTTTATTCGTGCCCGAGTCGTTTGTAAGGTGCAACCGTCCAAAGTGCAAAACAGTCATCAATTTTTCAATTTTTAATGCTAGCTCATATTAGGATCAGTAACCGCAAAACGCAGAGTAACACTCTAGCATAGCAGTAGCATCTTCTTAAGGTGCGAACCGTACACCTTAAGATGGTAACGCTAAAAGGTTACTCTGTAAATTCGGTAGGGACAACTAGAGTGAGTGATTTCCGTTGTATGAAGGAATTCGTTTCACTAAATCCAATGCAAAATTACCCCAGGATAGGCACGAAAGTAATGTACCTCAGCGACATATAGCTATATAGTAGAACATCTAGTATATTTTTCATAGTTTGTACAGTACATACATGCCTATACGCTATTATCACTAATTACATTATTAGTGAACTAAAGACGAAATTTCCCTTAAAGATATAATTTTACATAGAGCGCCTATGAAAGTTCGACGGCCAAAAAAATAGTATGTGAATTTAGCGATAGCGATACTATATGTTTTTGTTATTTTTGCTCTAAAAACCGAGATACATTGCTTTAACGCCGGGCCTGGTGTTATTTTGGCGGATCTCCTTTTACAAACGAGGTTTCGAATATCAGACAGGCACTTTCGCATATTTTATCTAGTATTGTTTTACACTTACCATACAAAAACGCTGCAGCCACTGCGACAATCGTCATAAGAGTAGGCAAATACGGCTTCAATATAGACAGTATGGCACCGAGCAACGTTCCACAGGCGATGTCACATTCCCTCTGCACCTCAACCCTTAGCTCCTGTGACGTCATTCTCGACATTATATTGACCCAGCCAATACCACAAGTGACAGAATCACCCTTGACATTGACAATAACTTCAGTATTCTTATTCGTCACTTCCAACTTTAGACCGGGGGATGTGCTCATTTTGATTAGCTTCAATGCATGCGGATGGCCCTGTACTTTGAACGTTGGCTGAGGGTCGAGCAGAGATATTTTCTGCTCTGTCACTGATATAAGAGGCAGAAGTAGAACTCTTGTGCAAGTTCTCAGCGCGTCCCATTCTGCACAGAGTTCCACTTCAGAGGATTCCGATATCTTCGTCGCCGGTATTATTGTGCAACCGAGCTGACCTATTAAATAATTTCAACATAAATTAACACACAGACATGTAGACATCTTTCACGTAAGAACTGCATTAAAACAATAAACTTACAATATTTGTACTCAGTAGTCAGTTTATAAAAACAACTGTTAAAATAAAGTTTATCACCAAAAGAAACTGAGCTGTTTTTTATTATTGTTATAAACTTTACCGTTAGGAATATCCAAAACAGGTTGAGCAGTATGCGGTGCTTTAGTTCGGCAAGAGTATGGTAGTTCTATCTGTACACCATCTAATGCATATTTCTGGTCTTCCGAGCATAGTAGAGGTCCGTTTGCAAGTGAAGAGCCTTCAACGATTAGTGGAACAAAAGATGATGGCCATTCGCCAGGTATAAACTCCATCTAGAAAAAAAATTGATATTAACTTTCACTAAAATTAGCAAAACAGCACAAATGTTTAAAGTACTGCATCTTTAAAATATATGTTTCTGTTTTTTTTGCCCACGAAAACACAGGGTTCTGTAAAGTTGGACGTGTTTGTCTGTGGCATTGTATCATCAGTCGATTTTGATCTCTCTTGTGTGAAAGCTGACATAATCGAAAGTATGGTAAGTCATAATAGGGTATTTGACACTTTTTGCAAAAGTAGGTCAATTTATTTCTCACATAGCCACTTTTAAGTGTTTTATTTTCTCAAAATAACCTCGCTAAACAGTCATAAAACAACTTTCAAATTCACACAATTTTGAATACCGCGAAAACGCTATATTTAGTTTTTACTTTTCTTTTCATTACATTAATTAAATTCAATAGATGTTTTTAAATCAATCTTGAATTTTAAAAACCTCTTTCTGAATTAAAAAAAATATGAACGTTTTACACCACCTGCGTCGTTTTTTTTTTCAATTTAGTCACAGACTCCCAGCATTTCAGATCACGTGATATTATACAGATTAAAAAAGAGTAATTTTAATATTGAAATTATAAATTTATATCGTTATTATATGAACGAGAATAAATATATTTATAATATACTGATTTATTTTTTATATATGGGCAACTAGCCTATTCATTTAATATTGCTAAAATATTTCGGGGGTTTTTAGAATTCAGTGTCGTACCTTGTCTATAGACACCTGGTGTACAGTAAGGGCGGCTGGCGGTCGTTCCCGACGCAGCTGGTGTCGCGCTGGCGTCGTGCGGGACAGCAGCGCCAGCGTCACGCCCCCGCCCTCAGCCAGCGACACACCCCCCGGCGCTCGCCAGCCTCCGCCCTCTAGACAAATCCCCCAACCGCCTACCGCTGAAATATGAATGAAAAAAAATTGATATTTATGTTGAAGAGCTTTTTTTTAGGGACTGAACGAGACTTATTCTAGAAGCACGTCCCTTTTCCACCTCTTACTGATAAAGTTCTAATAGGCTATCCTTAACGTTTTTTTTGTATATAGACTATCCGACACTTATCCCGTAATATCCCAATTAATTAGTTTTAATGAATAGTTGATAATGATCAAGTGTAAGGCACCATTGTCTTAATGTTCAAAAAGTGTATCCAACATGTGAATTAAAAGGTTTTTATTTATTTTTATTATTTTACTTTATTATGTTGTAGATTCAATGCTATGTTTTTAACAAGCATTTACCCACGGATTCAAAAATCTCGTAGCCTGAGTTATTCCCCATTCTTTTAACTAAGTCTAATTCAAAAAACAAGTCTGTTAGTTGTTTTGTTTCGTGAAGGAGAATATCACAGCATAGCACAGGAGAATATCACACCTAGCATATCACAGTAACTGTTATGATGAGGTCATACGTGAATAGTAGCTGTAACTTAGCTTTAGGTTAACTCGTAGCGTGTAACATAGGCTTCACGCACTCACCTAATACCCTATCTGCACGTGTATCGGCGGCCAGCCATAACTCGTCGGTGACGCTCGCGCCACCAGCCGCTGCGGTCACGCGCACGTACGCGCCACCACCCTCCACGCCCGTCAGCAACACTTCGTTGGGCACAGCGCTATAAATTATATAGTTAAAATGAAAACAGTGAAAGTTTTTTAAATATTTTGACTTTTTAATAAAAACTATTGTAGGTATCAGCACGTTAGATTGCACTTTCAAATTCAAATTAAAAATTACCCGGGGTCGGTCCTATTAATGGCTATAACGGGCGTCTCAGCGACGATGTGGGCGCGGCCTAGCAGGCGTCGTCCTAACGCCGAACGCAGAACTACACGCACGGCGTCCGTGCCCGCACGCTCGTCCGCACTAGCCTCTACCGTGCAGTACGATAGGGCTGATACTTCTACGTGGATGGCCTGAAATATGAGTTTCAAGTTGTATTAAAGCTTTCTCACACCAGTCCCTGCCAAAAAACATACCAGTCCGTTAAAAAGGTTTTATAAAACGTTTTAATTAAAAATAACACTAAAATCGTAGTGTTATTTTTTATTTTAAATGTTGCATATATATTTTATGTGGCAACATATAGGTAAGACAAGAAACTAAATTATTTTAATATTATCATTTGTTGATACAAATAGTAAAGTAAGGAAAACGCAACGGAAAACATTACTTACAGTTTCTCTATAAATATCGTTTCTCTCGTCTTTGTGTTTGGCAACTATCATACCGAATCCGGGCCTTAAGGCTCTCACTTCACCGTTTTCCTTCAACTCGAAAGCGCCATCTTGGTACGCTACCCAGTTGCCTCGTGGAAGGGACTTTAAGCGTATAGAAGCCCCTACTACGAGCGCCAAACGTTCACCGTTATCCAAATCGCCTGCTAATCCTTCGATGGACGTCTTGATGTCGGTTACACCGAGTATCTCGATAGTACTGTCCCAAGATCTGGTTTCTGATATCTGTAACAAAATTTCTATTTTATTCTTTTCAGAAAACGTAAAGTAATAAACTAAGTTACAATTTACAGCGGTTACAAATAGTAAAAAAGTAACCTTATAAAATAAATTTAGTTTTAATATTTTTTAACTTTTTCGAAGTATGTTATACCATAACAAAAGTAAGTGATAATGTAGGGTGTGTATGCTTGCCTATACAAATCATACAAAAGAATGCGATTTCAGCTCTGCTTCTTTCACAGTAAACTCTATATAAGGAATATATAGATTTTACTATATATTACTGTATTGCATTAATTATTTACCTGTCCCAAATTCCGTACTCTGACGTCAATAGTTATGACCCCAGGCTTCAACGGAACCACCCGCACTGTGAGACCCTCCACTATAGATCTCTCCAGTTGATCTGCAATAGATGAATATTTTTTTAACTCAAATTCTTTAACTTGTATGTGATATTCATTAGAATATGACTATTTGGGTTGATGTTTTTTAAATTTATTATTTTCTGTGTCATATTTTATATCGGGGGCGGGGCGAACGCGCCGAGCGCCGACTAACACTAACAGATTATCAATTGCCACCATCTCAATATTGTATACGCACCATCAATGTGCGAGACGTACAGGCGCGCGGCGCTGGGATCACGCACGGTCCACGTGACACGCGGGGGAGGGGAGAGCGCGCCGAGCGCCGACGCACGAAGTCCGCCCGCAGCCACCCACAGCGGAGCGGGTCGACCCACTAGCAACGTGTGAGTCGCCGCCATCACTGTTATGTCCGTGATTTGGATAACCTATTGATAAACGTGTTATTATATTAGCTTTTGCCAGCAAAAAGGTCATATACGTATTATGACCTTTTTGCTTTTGTTATGATATTTTAGGAGGCAAGCGAGCATGGAAAGCAACTGCCGTCGCCCATGGACACTCATGACATCCGAAGAGTCGCGAGTGCGTTATTGAGGGAATAGGATATGGGATTAGAGAAATTAGGCCACCGGAAAACTCACTCACTGAACGAAACACAGCACAACGCCGTTTTACGCCAGTTTTGTGTAAGGCAGTGGTATCACTCCAGTCGAGACGGCCCATTCGTGCCGAAGCATAGCCTTCCCACGGCAATGAGCATCTGTATTATGTACTTGAGATCGGAAAATGTCTCATTGGTACACGCCTGCACCGGGGTTTTAACCTGCACCCTCTCGAGTGCGAACCTAAGGTCTTACCCATTGGGCTACGGACGTTCTAAGGGGAGGACAGTTGAAACTGAAAGCAAAAGCCTGTATCGGAATAATGTTCCCGAATAAAAGCCCGACTACACACCAAAGTCTTTTATAATATGTACCCTTTTGCCAATCTGACATTTGATTTTCATCTTAAAATAATGTTTATAGTACTGCACAAACAACAGTGAAAGGGGTTTTTCTCACTTTTGGGAGTTAATTGACCACGAGCATCAAAAAATTATTCAAGAGTAAGATCAAAAACACACAGCATTTCGTAGATTAATGAGTTGTATAAAAGTTTCGATGACATGTGTATGGATACAAACCCAGAAAAGGTATTTTCTGACATGACATCTCATATCAGTGATACTAGATCTCTGATATTAATTTAATTATATACTAATATTAGTGAAAGTGAGCAATCTAAGACATGGCATATAACCTATGGCGTAAAGGAACCACAAATACCTCAATCTCCGCCTCAGTGCTAGCGAGCTCGACGTCGTTAAAGTCCGTGGCGATCAGCTTGACACGCGCCGTGCCTACTGTCAGTGCGTGCACGTTACCCATTGTCGATACCTGGAATAAGGTAATTAACATTTACTTATTCAAAAGATTTCACCAGTAAAACGTTTTATTTATTATTTTTATTATTTATTTCACAAACTACAAAGTCCAGGCAAATTAAAACAAACGTTGCTAAGAATTACCTATATTAAAAGAAAAGCGTCCGACATATTATTTGCGGTTAATAGGCCCAATTCATACTACTCCCATCAAATATCTGTCTCTCGGCCGGGACGTGATCACAGCTAGATGGGGGGCGGGCCAAAGCGCGCACGCATCTGTACACGACAATCAAGCGACAGCCGCGCGCGGGCCGGCTCCACCGATAGTGGCAGAAATACGTGCACCTATGTGTGATCACTTCACACAAGACTACTTACATCAAGTATCTGTCTCTCGGCCCGGTACGTGATTGCAGCGAGATGGGGGGGCGGACCGCCGCGCGCACGCAACTGTACGCGACCGCCGGGTGGCAGCCGCGTGCGGGCCGGTTCCACTGACAGCGGGGGAAATACGTGCACCTGTGTGTAATATACTCATAGAACTAAACTTAAAAAATATTACAAATATTATAAATGCGAAAGTATGTTTTTTAGTCGCTTTTTTGTTTCAGACTCAATCGAAGCAACCAATCGACTTGATGTGTGGCTTAGATTTAGTGGAAAAGACGGAGACTAACATAGGCTACCTTTGGTCTTGATATTTATCTTACCTCAACATCTTCGCTCCACACGCCCGCCACGGCCGCGCTGACAGTGGCCACGCCCTCTCGTATACCGCATAGCAAGCCCGCACGGGCCGCGATCGGCCCAGTGACTCGCCATTGCGGTCGCGACGCGTACAATATGCGGCCGGACGCACCACGCGCCGCAACACGCGCGGACACGCAGTTGTCCACGCCCACCGCGCGTGACGTCAACACATCCACGTACAGCACTTCTTCTACGTTCACCTGTGAAGTTGGGTTATTGATATAATTATGTAAAGCGCCAAAGCTTAAAGTTATGATTGTAAAAAATTAAACTCTAAGTGTGGCCAACACAAACTTTCTGACTGAGGGATCATTCTGTTCAAATTTTAAATGACAACTTTGGGAATTTCCCCAAAAATATTGTGGTATGTACATATTTCTATATTAAAAGGCGCGTCACAATTTTATTAGGAAGAAATTTTATTTTACCCCCTTTTGAGTAATTTGAAATACCCAGTATATTAAAATTCTTTCAACTCACCTCAACAACCTGTCTCTCTTCGTTGACACATCTATCAGTGACGACCACATCGTATATCCCCGGCGCCGGTACTATCATGTTGAGCCGCCCGTCATCAACGGACGCTGTCACACCTTTGGGCGTCTCCACAGAGTACAAACCACTACCGCCCTCCACGCTGGTGATATTGGGTATATGTTCTCCCTCCCACGCTATGTCCACCTGAGGAAAATATACACGTATAATTGAAACACGAGTAAAAGAATTAGGTTATTAATAAAATGCAATCTGCCGTTTTTGATGATAAAGACTTTGGGACTAAAAAAAATAATTTGGAACCAAAAAAATAAAAGATACTTTAGCCTTTAGCTGCTAAATCATCAAGTTTAAGAGCGTCCATAGCCTAGTGGGTAAGACCTTGGGTTTGCAATCAAGAGGGTGCAGGTTCAAACCCCGGTGGAGGCGTGTACCAATCAGACATTTTTCTATCCCAAGTACATAATAAGGATGCTTAATGCCGTGGGAGAGACAGGCTTCTGCACGAATGGGCCGGCTCGACCGGAATGATACCATGGCCTCACAGAAAACTGTCCTGAAATGGCGATGTGCTGTGTTTATTTCAGTGAGTGAGTGTGCCGGTGACCCAAGTTCCCTAACCCCCTATTCCCTCATAAAATTGGCGACGCACTTGCACTCTTCTAATGTCACGAGTGTTCATGGGCGACGGCAGTTGCTTTCCATCAGGTAACCCGTCTGCTCGTTTGCCCCCTAAATATCATTAAAAAAACGTTGTGGGTTACAAGATGTCGCTTACCTACTTAAACATCTGACTAACGATGTCTTTTTAGTTTAGTTTAAAAACAATATTAAGACTATATTTTACTTACTTTTAGCGTATCACATTGTAGCGGAGCAACAACTTTGGCTTGTATGCTGGCCGAGGCGTCGGGTATAGACGCCTTTAACGTACCGCTCCAACCTATTGATAAATCCGTTGCTTCTACTAGCTGTAAAAGACATATTTTAATTATAAAGTAGATACTTTAAGCTGAGAGAAATTTAGAAATAAGCAGATTCATTGTGTCGTCTTTCTCTGTTTATTATATCATTATTTGTTTCTTGTGTACAATTAAGTGTTAAATAAATAAAATAAACAGAAGGAGATATAATAAGTTTGGTTATATGTCAAAAAGCTATTAAAATGCCAGTGGGGCCACTGGATTTTAGAAGAAAAAAAAATAAACATGGTTTTAAAGTATAATAAAGAATTGCTCCTGCGAAAGTTTTACTGTAGATTTCTAACTACTGCTACTCTCTTTTAATTTAAGTATCACTTCTATTAACATAGAGCTTATATTCACCTGATAGTAAGCCTGCGGTACCGGCACAGGATCGTACTCCGGATTGGTCTCAACTAGCAGCCTGTCAGGGGACTTGTACGTGATGGCGCCGTGAGCGGGTGTCGTCTCCCATCCCACAGAGGGACCGTACTCGTCGAGTAGCTCCCGGCCTATACCGTCGTAGAGTGTCACTTTCACCATCACCTCCTGGTTCGGTCGGAGCCATAGCCTGACAAAAATCGTTTAAATGTAAAATTTCATGTTATATGATGGTGTACGACTTGGATATTGTCTTAAAAAATTGCGTCATTATGGCGCGTTTTGTGACTGATTTGGAAACGTAATGGCCTTACAATCGCCTGGTCGCCACAATCAATGACTTCACCCAATGAAAGTAATGTATTTATAAGCGCACGCACCCATAGGGCCACGGGCACAAGCGAATTGAACTATCTGTACCTGGTGTTGTGCACACAGTCGCCTGGAGGGCGGAGCGGGTCGAGACGCACGCGCGACACGTGCGGCGCGCACGCCGCCTCCACACGCACAGACTCCGCCTCCCCGTCCGAGTGAGACACCAGATCCAAGTTCGACTCGCCTTTCTTCACCCAAAAAAATACAAGTTATAATTAAATTATAAAAATATAATAATTCTTGTCTCACAATGTTTTCATAGCCAGGATGGCTTTATCGATTTTTAGTAAATTTTATATGCATGTTCGGTAGGTCTGAGAAACAGCGGAAAAAAAAGAGTTGTTCAGTGTTCATCGTTAATGTTAACGATGTGGGCACAAGACGCCTAGTAATAAATATATTTAAACATAAAATTTACATTCAAGGTTCACTAAGTTTCAGATGATAACCTTTTTGCATGAGAGCGTAAACAGCTGCGCCTCGGGGTACCGATGAGGCGGCGGGCCGTCCCTTCTCGACAACTCGGCTACGCGGGGCTCGCTGGACTGTGCCACTAGCGCTTCGCCCTCCGCCAGTACCTACAACGTAAAGGTAAGTCAACGTGTAGACATTGAAAAAAAACTGTTTCTAATTTACTCGGAAATAAATGATTTTTACATCATTTTATTTTACTCAAATTGTATGTTTTAAAGGTATATCACATTGTAACCTAGACTTGTCGCATATAACGTTTTGTCGAGCAACTTATTTATTTTTAATTATTTCTTCTTCCCCTAACATTATCAGGGTTTGTTTTTTGCCATTATAATCCAATTACTATAGAGATAGATAATATAACCAATAATCTAGTAAATAATAATACCAACAATATTAAACTAACGCAATAAAAAAGTCAAAAATCTAAAATCATAAACAATACGGCACAAACATTCAATCTAACCCTAATATATCACAAATAAAACCTAATTCTAGAGCCTACAACTATTATCAAACTAGGGTACTACCGTTTTTCTTATTTACAAAATCCACGATCCTTTTGCAGAAACTGAGAAAAAACTCCCTCTTTTTTCCCCTCCAGGATGGAAGGTAGGTTCTCACCCGTTATCGACCCAATTTTTTTTTCAATATCATATCTATTGCTAGCAAAAATCGGGCACTAGAGTATCAATCTCAAAACTCAATTTAAAAAAAAACTTTCCATGACAGTGCTAATTTTAAACAGAAACACAATGATAGGAATGTCGACAAGGTCAAAAGTTCGCTAATTTTAAATATAATAGAAAAAAATAAGTATTTCAAAAATTTCAGCTTAATAACTTATATATACTTTTTATAATAAGCCTTCAAAGTTAGGCAGGCAAGTCAATTTTTTTAGTAATTTTTTAAAATATTTATATACCATTCGATAAAATAGGTAATTAACAACAACTTTTGTTATGAAACCACAATCATGAAAGCAATATTTAACTTAGTTATCGAACAAAGTCTTACCGCGGTGCGTACAAACTTGCTAGAGGTGACGTCATAACTAGGTATCGTTTTGTATGGAGCGTT
>JAOTAV010026841.1:0-21183 GCA_026546445.1 Cyclargus thomasi
ATTAATATCGGATCTCTCTTTCTAACTGACTACTTTAAAGGCTTGTAACTTTGTTGTTTTCAATTTTATCAAAAACCTGATTGAACTACATCGTTTTTTATAATTCGTAAGATTTATTTAATTAATAATAAAAAACCATTCATGTTCCCTATTAGTAATACAATATTTACAACCGACTTTCAAACAGAGGTTCGGGTAAAAATATATAACCTATTTTTTTTTACTCGCGCTGACTGCTTCAAAAGGAGAGTTATGATTTTTGAGTGTGTATGTAAATTTTTATGTTCATCCTACAGTCTGAACGGCTTGATAGATATTAACGTATGAGGTGTATGTAACGAACATTCGTCTTGATAGCGCAAGTGACATTGGTACATCTATACATATAATAAAACAGTAAAATGAAGTGTCTGTGCATTAAATAATCAAGGTAGGGTTGCTAAGGAACAGTAATACAACACATATCGAAAAAAAACTGTTATCTGTTTGCTTTTATGTACGCGCTAATCTAAGGGACTACTGGACGGATTTGAATAAATCGTTTTTTGTTTAATAGCTATTGGGTCTGGGCAACATATAGCATACTTTTTATCCCATGAAAATGTACGGTTCCCGCGTGATGTACAAATTTTTGCTGGCACCAACTAGTTAAAAAATAAGAAAATCAAAGTGGCCGATTTAGAAGTCCAAATGGGGAGTTTAAAAGATTTTAAATAGCCATTCGAGAAATATACGTGACGTGATGTTTACTTTTCAGAGTAAGAAAAATGTGTATTTTTTCTTATTTTAATTTTTTTCATTTTATGACATTTTAATTGTTTATAGACTCATAGAAAATCTTCTTGGATGTACTCACTTTGCATTGTATTTTTAATATCAATTAATTTTTTATTCTATCTATCAGTTCTTGTTTACAAATCATATTGTATATGTGACAAATATTTTAAAATGTTCGCTACAAAATATTCTCGCCGAGACACATCCAGCATCAGAACCTCCATATCATTTCATTATTAGACTCGGAGTAAAACAGCGTTTTTAATTTATCATCCCTTTGTCCTTAAATTTGTAGGGTCGTTGAGTTTAAACTTCGGGAAATATGAATTTCGCTCTTTGATAACTAACCGGGTCAGACGAGTTTGAACCATAATTAATTTTACATAGAGTCCGATCTTGAGTCGCTCCTGTCTTAACAAAACTTTTGTTAGATAAACGTAGTGATTGAAGTTTTTGAACTTGTTTTAATGTTCCATAGTCCCTGAATATTAAGATATCATTATGCTAATTGTTATGGCAGATTTTATCTCTGAAATATACAAGAATAATATTTTATTAATTAAGATATTGTAATTTTATAATGGGGGTGATAAAAATAATATAATATGGCGGATGCCTGGTGCGCAAATATTATTTTCTTTCTTGACCGGTTTTTTTATTCTCTGGGTACGACATAGATGCGAAATGCGCATGGTGTCAAAAAAGGAACATTTGGCGGTGGAAGGCATATTACTAGGTTTCATCCACCATATTTTAAAAGGCTCCCAGCGAATACAGTGCTACCTTTAAGTCACTTTCAGTCGTAGTTACACCTGGCTGATGGCTCTCTAGCCTGACAAAAGTACACCAGCAGTACCTTTCAATTTTTCTAACAGTAAGTACTCAAAAAACTTGACCCTCTTCACGGTAGAATCATTTACCAATCTAACGCTTCTTCAGCAAACGTCCCCCAAGGACCGCGTGACGGATCCTGCGGAACAGCTGCGGCACCTGACCACCCCCCGGGCGAACATCAGGCTAGAGATCCTCATCCACGAGGGCACCTTTGGCCGCGTCTACAAGGGGGTCTACAAGAAGGGAGACACGTATGAGGAGGTGGTGGTGAAGACTGTGTCAGGTAATTTTGTTTTGGTGGTCTATCAAGTTTTTACAGTTAGTTCAACTCAGTTGTGCGTGTGGCGCTATGTGGGGGTAAATATTTTGCTCGGACGATGCCTCGTCACTGGCATATGAATGAAAGTTGTGTTGAACAGATTGAACTCAGTTGTGCGCGCACAACTGAGTAGAATAAATCATTATTACGCGGACAAAGTAAAATTATATTCTGTTCAGATGCTGCGTCAGCGATGCAGGCGGCTTTACTAGTGGCTGAAGGCTTGCGACTGTTCGGTCTGGCGCACACCAACGTCTTAGCGCCGATGGCGGCCTGCGCGGAGGAGGCGAGGAAACCCCTACTGGTGTACTGCTGCGTGTCGCATTCTTCAAATCTAAAGAGGTAAGTTCAATGATGAGAACTATATCTTACTTGCTACCCCGCGCAGTGTAGTGCAGCAGTGGGATAACTGCTAGACAAAGGCCCACCCAGTTGTCTTCTTCCTGCACTAGTCACAACGGTTTGCAAGAACAAGCTTATCACGCCATCTTTCAAGAACTCTGTCCTTTTGTCGCAACCATCTATAAATATAATATAGTAGTAAACACCTAGCTATGCTCATACGTATAAAGTAGGTATGAATGTAGATGTTTTTGCGGGTTTTTGTTTAGCTTTTTTTTGCTTTTTGTTCATGTATTTTTTAGTGAAATTGAAACTTGTTAAATCGAACAGTCAATAGATCGAGAGAAAAGAAAAATCTCAGTTTTTATTGCCTGACCGAAATCAGTTTCTGTTTTAAGAAATCTTTTTTAAAACAGAAACAGTGTTCGGCTATTTACATAGCATTAGCGCACTTCAAATGTAAAAAAAACAAGCGTAATTTAGGGTATACAGATAAACAGCCAAATTAAGAAGCCTCCTATTCGGAAGTCAATTAATATTTTTTGGCCAGTTTTCAACTCTGAACAAGTTCAGACCAAGTTATTTGCTATATTTTTTACTTTGACTACAAATCCAAGCACTGGTCCATGAAGCCTTTAAATAATTTTATACACGCAATCTTTTGTAATAATATAAAGCTGAATAGTTTGTTTGTTTGAACGCCTTAATCTCAGGAACTAGTGGCCGGAATCGAAAAAAATATTTCTGTGATGGTTAGTCCCGTTATCGAGGAAGTCTTTAGGCTAAATAACATCACGCTACGACCAATAGGAGCCGAGCAGTAATCAAAAAAATATTTTAAAAACGGGTTAATTTAAAATTTCGGTCGAAGTAGTCGCCGGGCAATAGCTATTTAATATGTAATATCACACTACATGAACTAGTTTTTCACGTATCCTAATGGGCATCGACGGAATGTAAAATCAATATAATAACAGCTTTTGTCTTTCCTAATAGTAGTGTAGCATACTACGTAATGTTACATGCACTCAATGATATTGCCTATTAGATGAATGTTATTCTACAGACTAGATACAATTACGTTTTAATGGTATTCACTTGGAAATGTTCGACTCGGGAGAATTAATTCATTTCGATCATTAGTCAAGGTAAGTGTGAAAGTTTAGAGACTGTTGTTATGTTACTTATCGTCCCTAAGCTTACAACACCGCCTAAGTCATATTTAGAAAGCAAGCGAGTAGACGAGTTACCTAATGGAAAGCAACTGCCGTCGTACATGGACACTCGTGACATCCGAAGAGTCGCAAGTGCGTTGCCGGCCTTTATGACGGAATAGGGAATGGGAATAGGGATAAAGGCATTACGGAAGTTGGGCCATCGGTGAACTCACTCACCGAACGAAACACAGCACAATTCCGTTTCACGTCAGTTTTCTGTGAGGCCGTGGTATCACTCCGGTTGAGCCGGCCCAATCGTTCGCAAGCATGGCTCTCCCACGGCAATGAGCATCCGTATTATATATATAATATCGGAAAATGACTCGTTGGTACACGCCTCCACCGGGGTTTGAGCCTGTACCCTATCGAGTGCGAACCAAATTTCTTACCCACTAAGTAACGGACGCTCGAATAATGACTAATATATACTTTTTTTACTGGTGAAACTAACTCCTTTTTCAAGTACCTAATTCATAAATAAATTTTTTCTATATTATATAGAAATATAATTTTTATATGAGTCATAATAATTAACAATATCTCAAATTTTTTACAAGCGGAACAACAAGTTTCGGTATTAGCGCTTATTCCTTTCAATATCTGGAAATTTGTATGAAAATTGATATAACATTTAAGATTGTACATTGTAAATTAAGTACATCAGTACACTTAAACATAATATTCTATGCAATAATAAAATAAATATCATAAAACGCTCTTGTTACATTTTTATGTTACGTTTATGGAAAAGGAAAAATTTAATTCGAAGTCTTTGTGTTCACTAATACAGAATAATTCTCAATAATTAAAGATAACTTCGCAGTGGAAGTTCGTTAGGAAAATTTGCATTCGGTTTACAAGCGTTCTCCTTACCTATTGTCTTTTATTTCCGCGCAAAAATTCCGTTATCTTGTTTTCAGGGCTCATTTAGGACGAAAAATGTTTGGACGAAAGCACAAAATGGTGTCATAAAAATTACAATTTCAAATTGGACAATATTTAAGTTTAACATTCATGGCTATTGTCCGACATCTGTTTTGTTAGAAAGCCTAAATACTGAATTATGCTAAACTCATGTTCAAAAGCTAATTTTGAAAAAAAGCTCGTTAAAAATGCTGCAGAAAATATAAGTTTACAAGAATGAAAGTATAATAAAACCTTTACTTATAAGTACAGTGGTGCCAATATAACTATGAACGAATGAATTAATGAAAAAAAGATTGATCAAAATTAATAACTGAACTTTAAATAGCCTATATTTTGCAGCAGCCAGTACCTCCAAAAATCATCAGTAACCTTTCTGTGTCAGGTTCTTAACATCCTGTCGTCTGGGTCAGCAAGCGGCTCCAGCTACGAGGGAGCTCGTAGATCTGGGAGCTCAGATCGCCTGCGGGATAGCCTACCTTCACGTCCAGAGGCTGGTGCACGCGGACATCGCGGCGCGGAACTGCATGTGAGTGGTCGCCATTTTGTTGGTGGTCAATCGAAATGGCCATTTAAAATTTTTAACGTGTTGTACCATAATTTAAGACGTAGGAAGAAGCAGGTAAGTAACATTTAAAAACCGCCGGATTTTTGCGTTCGTGGACGTTTTAGTTTCGGAAAAATGTTTAAAATGAAAGCACATTGCTTGTGGATTTGATGTATAGCTAGATGATACACTAGCTAGATATTACAATAGCGGCTAGTTTCAATGTTTGTTTTTATCGGAAAAATAGTATATTATGGGTCTCGAAGGTTGTAAAATATTAGTTATCCGCTTCATCTACTTATGCCTTCAACTGTCAAAGTTTCGCAAGTTATAATTTTGTCCCACCTTGGCTACACAATTTTAAGTCCCGAAACAATATTGTAACAGGAACTACATGTAAAGTTCAAACTCGAGTCAAAATAGGTTTTTTATAGACTTGTTTCTTCACGATGATATAATTATGTAATTAATTGTAATATGCATGTTGGTTCATGGTGAAAATTCATGTTTAACCTTAATGAAACACACTTTTTTATGCACTATTTCCACTATATTCACTTCGATTTTACAAATTTATAAAAAACTAGTTGACCCCGCAGACGTTGTCCTGCCGAGCTATTTTGTGAATTTAAACTATTCTCAGATCCCCTTGAACACACACAAAAAATTTCATCAACATCGGTCCAGTCGTTTAAGAGAAGTTCCGTGACATACACAGAAGAATCATATATACAAAGAATTCACACGACCGGTTTCGACAAAGTCATCATCAGGTGTAGGTAGATTTAAATGAATAAATCTAGGTAGATTTATTCATTTAAATCTGAATGAATATATAAAAAATCACCTGAATGAATGAAAAAATGTGCTTCATTAAGGTTTTTCACGATGTATTTTCTTATGCCCTAAGTGTGGATGAGAAGCTGCGACTAAAAGTGACCGACAACGGTTTGTCGCGCGACTTGTTCCCCGAGGACTACCACTGTCTCGGCGACAACGAGAACCGACCTGTCAAGTGGATGGCGCCGGAGTCGCTGCTGCAGGACCACTATACCACGGCATCTGATGTGGTAAGTAGCTGTCACGGGAGATACAGCTTTGTCTCGACGGCACAAGACTATACAAAACATGGCAACCGAAACGTTTCCGAACTTACGACTGACAGAGGTTCGGCGGGGTTTCGGCAATTAAAAATTATTTTGCACGGATTAATAACTGGTAGATCGTTGACGTTTTATTTAAGCAGACTGATGTCATCGCATATATTTTATCAGTGTCTCATTTCTTGCAAGATTCGTAAGTTCATAATGCGATATGCGGCGCGTACTGTGTGGGTGAATGTACCAGGTCATATTATTAGCTTAAATGTGGCGCGTACGGTGCTGACAAATTGGTCGACCACCTATACCGACCATCTTTCGGCTCAGATAATCTTATCTAATTTATGCAGCCGTTTGCATCTGATGAATTTCTATGATAATACGTTTTCAATCTGAGATCCCCTTTGTTGAAAAGCACTTACAATAATTTACATTTATATGTCCAATTCCAGCGTAATAATCTCCAAACTTCACAAAGGATTTCCCACAAATAGCGCACTAATGCCGGAGTAGTTTTAATATCTGGTTAGCGGCCGCAAGCTGCGCTTTCGACTGGAGTGCGCCGCATTGCGTCGGCTCTTTGATATAGTTTGTTTATTAAGCCCGATATTTGCATATAAACAGTTTTTTGGTATGTCAAACACTACTTCATTTAAGCTGGCTAGCCGTCGTGATATTTTGCTAAGACGTATTTCTGAAGATCGATTGAACATCGTTTTGAAGCTTTTTAGACAGTTACTTTTACCCTCGACTAATCTCAGTTGTGCGGGCAGTCCTATGTGTGTGTGCGCTTGTATACAACTTTCATTCATTTGGCAGGCGTCATTCGAGTAAAAAAGGTTTACCCATACGAAGGGCCGCGCGCACAACTGAGTTAATTTATTCGTACACAGTGGTCTCTCGGCGTGACGCTGTGGGAGCTGGCGACGCTGGGGTCGGCTCCGTTGGCGGAGCTTGACGCTGCCGACGCCGGCGCCTTCCTCGCCGCCGGGTACAGGCCCGCACAGCCGCATAACTGTCCGGATGAGTTGTGAGTTTGGTTTTTAAAAATAGAAAACAACTACAAATAATCACTAAAATGTGTGCGTGGAGAAGTGTGTGTGTGTAAATAACCAAAAGTTGATAGAAACTTATCATGGATTAATTATTATATTTACTTTAGCTTATCAAAAGTATTAATTAATATATTTTAGAAACTTTATTCAAAAAACTACATACAGGCTCTTCATAATCACCAATAATTGTTGGTTATTCGGCATTAATCTCGTGCAAGCGTCCACATAATCTCCCGTAGTACTTTAACTAATAATTAATAATAATAATAATAATTACGACAATAACTAAAAGTAATAAAGTATGCATGTTATATACGCTTAAGCTCCTTACAGAATATAATTATATGACTGTTTCAATGTATCTGATGCAGGTACGGATTCATGTCGTGGTGTTGGTCTACGGCGCCCACCGAGCGGCCCACTGCGCCACAGCTGCTCGCAGCTTTACACGACTTCAGGCAAGCGCTCAGCACTTATATTTAAGTCTTAAAAGTTTTCTGTAAACCTGATTTTAAGTCTTAGTAATAAACAGAATGGGTAAATGCCCACTAAAATAAAGAATTTATTAATAAAATTAGATATCTGTAATATTCTCGATGTTTGTCGTAAATTTGTTTTATAATTCGCAGTAAAACCTCAAAGCAATAAGTTTTGAAAGATTCTGATCGTATTCAAAAATACATAATAACGATTAAACATTTTATGAAGAGTTCGATAGAATACAATCTCATAAGTTATGTTAAATATTGATTTATTAACGGTTAAGTAACCAAAATAAATTAGACGTATTTTTAAAGTTCTAAAAAGTCTGAAAAAAAATATTATTAGTAAAATCTGAATTCATTATATTACCTAAAACCTTCTGCTTACTCATTTTCTGTCTCATTTTCCTTCTACACCAATGTGCCTGCAGTATTTATTTAATATATTTGCCAAAGAATTGTTATATTATATAGGTTAGTTAATTTTGTAATTATATAATTTTGTGTAAAGACTTGTAATCATGACTGTAATTATTTATTGTATTTAGAATAAAAATAATTTAATTTGCCTAGGCGGCTGGTAAAATACATACCAAGCGGGAGATGGGCATAGTGATTAGCGAGTTAGCAATTTTTAATTCATGTAATTTGAAAAATATTCCAAAAAGTATCATTTCGATCTCCATTAATACACGATCGTTACCTTTTTTTTTAAGAAAGTGACATACACTGATAACTGGGCAAAACCTATAGGTTTTATTTTGCTACTCTACTAAAAAATAAAAATGAAATCCATCGCTGGACCAATGTCAGTAGAAAATGAAATCTATAGACTGGTTCATAAGCTGTTTATTTTAATTTTTGTAAGGTGCAGTCTCGTACTCCGCAAAATCGGAAAGCTACCTTTATAGGTAACAATCTAAAGAATTTAAAAAATAAAGATTAACACTAACCATCAATGCTCAAGTAGAAAAATTTTAATTATTAATTATAATAGTTATCCACGAAATTTTTGGTGTGATAATTAATACTAAGATAGAAAAAAAATTAACGCTTTTTCACAATTTCCTAAACAAATAATAAATATATTAAACAACACTACAATTTTCTCCAGTAAACCTTCTAGGATACTGTAATAATTACTAAGTAGATATAATTTTTTAAATTCACACTAAAATATAATAAAAAAAATAATTATAAAAAAATTTTGTTGCTCATATTACTCTACAGAATATTTTAATTTTAATCTACTTTTTTCTAATTATGCATTTATTCCAAACATTTCTTTCGTAAGCATAATATAAAAAAATATTTTTTGAGCCTTTTTTTTCCTGCAAATCAAAGTTATTCCTTTACCATTATTGATTACGTTTTCTTATGATTAAATTAATAAAAGGAATTTCATGTGTCATAAAATACATTTAAAAAAAGTTAAACTACTTTAAAATTATTTTGTAAATATAAAATAAAGGATGTAAATATTAAGACGATGCATGACGGAATTAATTTTTTAAGAGCAAGCTCCACGTACCGGATTTAGTATTTTCATAAGCCCTATGTACGATATATATGTGGCACACCTATAGTAGGTACGAGATATTGGATAAAGTATGAATATATTATGTATGTTAGTTGTAAGCTAGGCTAGTTCCTGAGGACAGAAGTCCGTCCAGGCCGGAATAAGGATTAACACCAAAACAGTAGTTAGTCACGGGGTCTAAGAAATATGCTTTGGGTGAATATTTTAAGAAAAACATCTACCTAACAATATTAAAACACGTTTTTTAAAATTAAAACAAAATATTTGCTCAGTAATTATGAGCGATTGATGAACGATTGCATCGTATATATTGTCTCATTATAAACATGGTTTTAGACTACAATATATTAAAAAAATAAATAAAAAGAAATTAACGACTAACAAAGGAAAACAATGTAATTAGCAATGTTCCAACGTACATCAATCAAAATCAATCATAAAAACATCAAGGGATCTTGTATGAGTTCTTACATAATTTAAAAAGAGCAAAGTTGAACCAATATGCGATACCATAGAAGGCGAAAATAATCACCCGAAGCCATATCCGAGCCCCGGGAACAAAATATTATTGTCTATACCAAAGAATTATGCATGAAAAATATAACTTTTGTAAATTTAATTTGTATATATGCACTTGTTTATATGTAACAAATAAATGTTTTATATTCGCCGTCTTAATTAAAATGTTAATATTATGTTGTCTTTGTACTATCAAAGAAGTTGATTCATAGACTACGGACCTACGTCATTTGATTGCGCTATGTTAAATCCAGTTGACGAATTGACATTGTGTTAGGAAGTGGCCCCACTGCAACTTTTATCCGTGCAGACTTTTTTTCGCTAAAGCCTCCCTTACACAGGCACGTTATTGCGAAGCGTTAATATGGAATGCGTTACTGCGATATATTTTTTCAAGACCACTTTGATTAGGATGACAATAGAGTTACACACTGCTGCGATAAGTCCGCAATGGAAGTTGTCAAATAACGTATGCGATATTATCGCACGATAGTAGCGCGCCTGTGTGAGAGAGGTTTTATTATGTAACACATAGAATCTTATGATAGTATTCACTACCACACACAGGCAATAAAAAATCACAATGCGGTCCTAGCCTAGTCAGTATTATCATGATTCTAATGTATCGCGTTATGTCGATCCCCCTTAAATTGATATAATCGGACTTAATAACATGAGTCTCTCATTTGCTTATGGATCAAGTTTTTTTATAGTACATTTTGTCCATGATGTAACTCACAAGTCACATAATATCGGACAAAAACAAAACACCGTAGAAATCTTTAAACGCGGTATGGATCTTTGTTACTTGTATTTATTATAATACTCGTATATTGTTTTAGGCTTGTGTTGCCTCTGTTTTAATTCCCACATATAAACAATATTTGCGTTGTCAGATGACAGTTTAAAATATTCGTTTTTCACGCCTGAGTAAATATATACAAGTAGGTCATCTTTATATAAAGGAACCGCGTACACGCATGCGCCACCGCACGCACACATAAACAAGTCTAAGTTTTATCAATGTGCCAGTACAGGTATACAAGTTTGTGTGCGTGCGATGGCTTATAGATACTGCACACATATGTAAGCCACGCACGGTCCGTTTCTATGAAAATGACTTACTTAGTTCTTTATATACTGTGCTCTCGCTCTGTGCAATATCACTGAATACGCGCGTGTCATTTTTAGTATATTACAATAAAATGTGAAGTTATTTTGTATATAACTGCCAATTTTTTTAAAGCTTGAAACGTTTTTATTCCCAATGTTATCTAGCAGTTACTGTTACTGTCGTCCATTGTTAAATAAATATATGTGTCTGATTTGATATAGGTGATATATCCTTTACAGTATAAAATAGGTGGGGTACACGTTTAAAATTTTAAATTATTAGAACCTGCCTTCCTACAACTTAAAATGAGACCCACCTCAAGTCTTACTGTATTCTAATGTTTGTCATAATATAACAATATAAATTTAATATACAGTAGACCAACATTCGACAACGCCCATTCTGTACACATGAGCATAACTTGTAACTACGGATAATAAAGACTTAAGAAACGTAACTTCTGTATTTACCGACTTTGCTTCCTCTTCGAACTGTCATCAAAGTCGGTCCTAAGGTCATCTAGATATTGAAAATTTGTACCTAGGCACAGACTAAATATTACAATAATTAGTAAACTAGGTAATACATTTTTGACAAGCCTCGTGGAACATTTTTCGGTGGAGTTACTCTGTCTTAATTTTTTAATATTCATAGGCTTGTAAGTACCAAAAATATTTCAAGTAATTGTACTGCATATTTTTGTGGTGACAATATTATGAATACAGTTTGATTCCAGATAAGTAAATCTCCTGAATCAGAGTATACAGAACTGGGTAGGTCATCTTCATAACAAGGGACCACGAGTGGCTTGCACAAATTGACATATTTCGACCAAATGACGTAGGTACTTCATGGTACAAAACTGTGATTTTGACCTTAGAGCACCATCTTATTAAAAAAATGAAATTAAAATAAATGATAATACTTTAGGGTTTGTTATATTATATAGAGAACACGGTGAACAATTGTGATCAATATTGTTCATCGTAGTATGTATGCACCACCGCGGGTACATATAAACCAATCTAAGCGTGATAATTGTGTGAAGCTACACACTACGGGCGGCGCACACATGCAAGCCACAAGCGCTCCGTTTCTATGAAGATGAACTACTGAACATATACTCTGCCTAAATGCACAAGTAAGACTGTTAGTCATTGTCGTGTATCTAAACGCGTTATGGATTATACAGGGTGTATCTCCTTAGGCATTATATGCGACGTAGTTTTGTGTTAAGCGCTCCCTAGACGACCATACAGGATGACATGAAGTCTGATTATATACGGAATAAGTAAGCAATCTCCGATCTAATACACGATTTAATTACTACATACTGCCCTGATTGTTCCTTTAAGCAGTTTTAAAATAAAAAGTGAGTATTGACTATGAATTATCATACAACAAAAACCCAAAGCAGTAGGTAATAAAATCGCAAATTGGGTCAGAGATACATATACTCTGACCTGATCCATGCTGCGTGATCGTCTAGAAAGTTGGTTATTCTTTGATCTCTATCTTCTAAGGTCGATGTCTGTATTCGGTGTAACTGTAACTCTGTTGTATGATTTTAGTTGAGGTAAGACGGTGTATAGGTACTCTCTTATCCCAACTAGAGATAGACGGAGGTTACACATTCAGTCTGACATCAGACCGATACTGAAACCAGATTGATGGCTATGATAAATATAATTCCGTTAATCAACCGGTTAGACGATCATCACGTTATTCTTGACCAAACTGATAGTTTGAACTGATGCCGGATTGAGCGTGTAACCTCTGTATTTAGTTGAATGCGATAGATCGCTAGAAGCTGTAACTATTTAACTGTAAACCAAATTATCAAGTGGTGTATAAATAAATCATGTATGTAATTTAATATGTCTTGTTTAGGTTTTGCAAAATATTTCGTCCAGTTTTTCACCAAGAAAATTAAAGACAATATTATTTATGTATAATTATTATTTAAATTGTGATGCCAACAAACCCATTTCTTTTATAAAGTGGGAAACCCGAAATCATTTTCATAGTTCAATATTGCTCTCTACTTAGTAACTTTAATACAGGCCACCATGACCCGCAGCGGCCTAAATTATTTTTTTTTATTACTCATGCGGGGAAAGTTGTATCTTCGCGCATACTTATTTTCTCAAGTAAACTGGGCAATTTTTTCGACCCCAAAAGTATGCGCGAAGATACCACTCCCCGCATTCGTAACAAAAATAGTATGTGCCATTCGTGCGAAGTTGTCAATTGCCCACTCGCTTCGCTCGTTCAACTTCGCTCTTGTGGGTAATTCATTTTCCACACTAGCTGCACAATATTTTTTTTTATTTATTTATCGCATTTTCCCGCGGATTTTCGGATTTGATATACTACGGGAGCATTTAAGCGGAATAAAATGTATCCTATATTCAAATTCTCCTAATACCTAGTGAGTCCAACTCGCACTTGGCCGATTTTCTAGATACAATTATAGCCTATTTAATGTAGGAATCTAACGGTGAAAGAAGTTTTGAAATCGTATCAGTACTTTTTGAGTTTTTTTTCCTAACAAACATACAAAAATACAAATCTTTCCTCTTTATTAATAGTGTAAGGTTTGGCTGAAAACTCAGCAGTTTGACAAGGAGCACTGAAATATAAAATTTTGTGGTTTGGGCCGCTTTGGTTCTGGTAGCGTTTATTATATAGCATTATTATTCTTAACAGATGAGAAAAATTCGTTTGTCAAAGATGAAAATTTTGCATGAGTCTGTGCATTTATTTTTATAGCCCGCTTAACTGTTCAATGTTTTTTGCCTTTGCAATACTGACCTAAATACTAAACCGACTATGAAACCTTTTTTGCCTAGTTTTCTATATTAAAAGCTTTTGCTGTGGCCGTATTAACAGCTGAATTCTCTAACTCCACTCGTAGAGTTCCAGAACAACGTTTGTTCATAAATATTTATTTATTTCCATTTAAATAAAAGTTCCTTTAACTAAAGATATTATTTTGTTTGGTAACATCCCTGTATCTGGATTAAATAACATCAAACCAATTGTTATGATAATCAATTTATAATTTGAATCTAAAGGGACCGTTCATTGACCACGTAAGGTTCGAAAACGGAGACGGAAAATACACGCGATTCAGGAGAAGAGGGTTAGCCCAAATTCCACCATAATGGAGGGGTAAGACAATGCCCAAAAAACATCACGTGATTAATGGTTGGCCCCAGTGTATTGTGAAGATTTTGTATTAATTGTGTTGTTTGTTAATAATAACTAGAATCGAACTATTTCCGCTTGAATAAATAACCAGACGCTGTTTGCGAGTTTAATTAATAAATTGGCGCCATGTTTGTTTTATAAATGAATATGTTTTCGCTATTCTGTTAAACAGGTTGGAACAATAGTAAGTAATAATACTTTTATGTGGCCCTCATCATAGAGGAATTAGAAAAATTACGCATCGTAGATACTGCGTTCGGAAAAGTTTTTTTTTTTTAATTACTCTGACTAACATTTTTTTTATTGGAATTAGTCTATGCCCTTATATTATAGAGGTGACTGGGAAAGCAGCGCTGAAAAATAAAAAACATGGAACATACTCATGTCGATAAAGCGCATACAAATACTTTTCACTCTCAGCACTGACACTCTCAAAGTGAACTCTGTATATTTCATACATTGAAGTTTTATTACTTCCTTTTGCTAAACCCTGTGTTATGTCCTAACATTTCGTAATTCACGAATTTACAATTTTTGTATCGAATTCATTGTATAGCCTCAGATAAGATTTTGTGCTTATTTTTTCTACTTTTATCGTGTTTTCTGATAACTCCTTAATATTACTATGTTATACATAAAGTATATTAATTAAACGTATTTCAATTACTCTAATATTCGTCCTAAAGGTTGACGTACCATATCCTGGATATCGACGAAAAAAACTCTGGGATGCTAAATCCATTTTTGAACGTCCTCGATATTCAAAGGATATAAGTACGTCGATGGTCGTATATAATACATAAATGTATAATATTTGGATGAGTTTAGTGAACTCTGAGTGCCAGATGAATGTGATTGAATGTAAAGGTGGCCTTCCGGTTCTGGCGGCAAGCGATCACGATTTGCAAGTACTTACATTTTCGTCGATAGCGGTCGCGTGCTGCGAGGGTTCGAGAGCCACCTTATGTGTCTATAAGTGAGTCAATGTAATGTATCCAATACGCGCTTCAGTATAAGGAACAAAATAAAATGGTTATTTTACAGTATATTTACAGAGTTTTATTTATATTTTATACAAGAACATGTAGTACCAAAAGCAACCACAAGTCGTACATTCAATTTTTTGTGACCACGGACCTTCGATCAAATATTATAAATTCACAGTTGCCGTCTAAAAAGTCGCACCGGCAAAACGCTCTTAGTCGCTCCGATAGTCGATCCGCTTTTGTACAATTAACTTTTGTACAATAAAGAACTTTAACTCATTAAATTAAGTTTTATTTTTCAATATACTTGATTTTGATTTAAGTTGTTTCGTGTCAGAGAGTCTTGGTGCCATTATTTTATTGAATATTGAAGAGATCTGTGCATCTTGATAATATTCGATTGAAGCCATGGACGTAGAAAAATGTCGGACACCTACTACAAATGAATAAATAAACTTTTATTTGGCAAACAGAGACATTACACTATAAAATACATAAACAAAAAGATTAACGAATAAATATGTATAAATGATTAAATTAAAATAGAAAATAACAACAATACAGAACTATAGACTACAATAATACAGTACTACAATAACATGCACAGTTTTGTGATTATAGAGTCGGCCAGGCTGTATTTATACTGTTTAGAATGCTTCCCCTCCTCGCTAACCGGACAACTAGTCTGGTTAGCATTTTTCATCGATGCCTAAAGCACGGAAATCATCACTTTGAACCGTGTATATGCCAGGCCGACTCTATAGACACAAAACTGTGTATAGTAAGACTATGTCCCACTTTTTTTACGATCTGTAACCTCAATAAAACCTACTTTTATCGCCATCATCTATTTTAAAAAAATAAGTCGGATTTTCCTTCCTGACGATATAAACAAAACGCACGAACCGATTTCCACCGTTTCGTATTCGTTGGAAAGTTCTCGGGCTCCGTGAGGTTTGTAGCAAAAGAAAAATTAGAAAAAATTTCAAGAGTAAAGTTGCCCGCGACTCCGTCTACGTGATGCAGACACAGTCGCGGACAACAGCTAGTAATAATTATAAAAGTGGAGTGATGTGTCCCTCTTCTATGAGATATCCAATGGCAACTCTAAAAATTCAAAAATCGGCGAAAACAGAGGATGACACGCAAGCATTGTGAAGAAAGCACTCCCCTGTGCTCGCCGATCTTCGTCTATGATCGCGATTACATGAGCCTACACATACATAATATAGGCTCCACATAATCGGTGTTGATTGTGAGATCGTTTATGATCTGCTCGATTGTCGGGCAAGCCACACAATCGTTTGTAGTACTTTATCAATGAGTTGATCAAAAGCGATGATAGACGATGATTGGCGAGCAGAACCGAGTATCCCCTCTACAATATACCTCTCTCGATCGTGCTCTACTAACATCATTTGTAATTGCCGACTATTAATGGAGCCATTGAATCAATCAATTACAAATATTTTAGAAATAAAACATCACTTTAAATACACATCCATTACGTAGGAACATTGAATGCTTTCGGCGGGGTTCGAGCATCCTCGGCTTGAGTTACCAACACGCTCCACCACTGAGCGACAGAGGTATTTAATATTTTGTTTATTGTTTATCCTACTCTTGAGGGCTTAGCATGGCGAACAAACAATAGACAAAAAGACAGATAGTTGAGATGAACTCACAGATTTCCTTTGTGCATCCGACACTGTCTATCTTGCTTTTTTTAAATAAAAATAAAGGGCAAACTAGCGAACGGGTTACCTGATGGAAAGTACCTACCGCCGCCTATAGATACTCGCAACATCAGGGTTGCAGCTGCGTTGGCGGCCTTTTAAATGCTGCAGAAAGAAACACTTTCTTGGTCACCACGAGCCACTGGAGTGAGTATATTAAAGTGTGCTGATCATGATTGTGTGAGTTACTCCGATGGTAAATATGGGAATCTAATTATTATCGTGAATTTATCAGTGAATTCTATTGTATTACTTTTTGGACTCATGCCAACTTCCATTTAGTTGGGTGTGAACACGCCCGTATAATATGGCTGATAGTAGTTTTTCAGTGATAATTGAATAAGCTGAAGTGCGTTCTTTGCATTGTGATTTATGTTGTTCAATTGGTTTGTTAACAAGGAGTGATAGGTTAATAGCTACAACTAGAGTACGTAAAAAAAAACAATAGAGCACACATTATGTAGAAGAAGAAAAAAACTAGCAAAAAAAGTAACAAGTGATACCACTTGCAACTGTCATTATAATAATACCTATATTATATTAATACGCGAGCGGAAAATTTTGTATTCGTTTTTATGAAAGACGCGTAGATGTCAAAGAATAAAATTTCTCCCTGTTATAGTTGATATGGAGGAGGAGCGTATATTACCAATATTATTTAAAAATATGCTTTTATCTTTACATATTTGTAATGTATTGTAATAAATAAAAATATTTTGACATGACATAATTAATAATCATATACGAAATACTTTTTTGTTGAAGTCTGCGATTCTTTTAATAAATTTTAATGGCTTGGGCATTAATGTCAAAATGAAGTCTGTGATTAAATTGAGAATATATCATATTTTTTACTAGTTGATGCCCGCAACTTTGTTGCGCGAAATTTTGTATATGTCGGGAACCGTACATTTTCCCGAGAAAAATGTATCCTATGTGTTGCCTAGACTTAATAGCTATTAAATAAAAAAATATTTATTCGAATTTCCGTTCTGTAGTTCCAGAGATTAGTACGTACGAACAGACGACTTTTTTGTCGATTTGTGTTCTATTACTATTCCTAAGCCCCCATACATATATGAGATATGTTTGTAAAGATATTAATTGTCAGAATCAGACACGCCAATTTTACTGTTTTATTATATGTATATATAGCTCCTTTTCAAGATGTCGAATGGTCGAATTTCGACCACAGGGCGACCTCAAGTTATTATAAATGTGAAAATGTGTCTGTCTGTCTGTTGCTTCTTCACGCCGAAACCAATGAACCGATTTGTTGAAATTAGCTACACAGGAGATACTTTGAGATCCGGGAAAAGGCACAAGATACTTTTTATCTCGGAAAAATGTACGGTTCCCGCACAATGAACAAATTTTGGCTCAATACAGTTGCGGCCATCATCTAGTACCCATAAGGGTTCAAAAAGGAAACAAAACTACAGCTAGATTAGGTTTACTGGTAAACTTCGTTGTTTTTGGCTTAGATGTAATCGAGAAAAACCTACAATATCGGTTATACTATATGTGTCTTTTTATCCACATTATAACCAACTAAAATCGACAATAAATATTACTGATTTTGTAACCTTAAAATACAATCATATAATTGGGAATGGTGAACTCAATCGTATTTCAACACGAAATTTTTCAATTTCCTATAGAAAATTTCAATAAAAATCTAGCTTTTCAAAACTTTGTCTATCGGGCAACGCCAGAAAAATTGCAATTCTCCGAACAGCCCGCGGGAGGCGACGCGACAAAGTGGCAATATTCCGTCTCTACGGGGCTCCTCAAACAAGGGGACAAGAGCAGGACGGACATAAGTTCTTCCATAGGTGGAAGAGAGACGCCATCAAGTTATTAATTGGACAGAATTGACGGAAGTTCAGGCGAAGCCGTGTTTTTGACAAATTTCGCTTTGATACGCCGATTACTTACACCTCAACGCGGGGGTAGACAGAAAACATCTTAGATGATTTGTTTGTGAAAAATCCGTTTTAGCAAACACTGAGGGTTCTTAATGAAGATGGTCTCAAACAGGACTCAGATATAATCCGATGTAATGATGGAAATTTTACAGGTTTTTTTGGTGTCTCGTGTTTTTCTTTTATATATCGTTTTAGGGGCGCTTAAAATTATGGTTCTTTTATGAGTAAATAATAGGAACGAATTTGATGAGTAAAGCGATGGGAAGATTTCTTATAAGTATATTATTTTAACTTTACCTTCATCATCGTTTTTTGGAAGCATTTTTTTTAAATCAAATGTTAAAATAGATTTGGACATTTAAATATTAGTATATTCATAAAAACTTTAAAAAAAAAAACACATTTTACCTACTTGCCAGATATAAAATATAGATGATGTATATAGAAATGGACTTGTCTTAGTTTACTAGGAATAAACTTTATTAGATTTCAGCGACAATAATTCCTTTAATAAAAACAGTCATTATTAAACATTACATTCTCCTTAGCTCTTAGGTAATAAAAATTACCTAGTACCGATTTTCATTCAAATCTCGAAAACCAAACACTCAACGACTGAACTACCACAGAAAAATACTTAGCTAACGATATAAAATGAAACGAATCGAAATAATTCACGTTCAAAGAAGAATCAATTGAAATTCAATAAACAACCTTAATCCGTGTCAGGTCATGTATGAAACCATGTTTGAATAATCGCTTAGGGCTGTCAAAATTTACTATTTTCGGATTTTCAACAAACACTTTTTTAGGTTTTTTTTTTCAACCGGTTTATTATACTGTCGAAGTCAATTAAGAGTTAGGTAAAATTTTAAAGGGTCAAGATGAAAGCTCTTACTGTAGAAGTGTCGTCGAAGGGCAGTATGAAAACGTACAGCGGCGTTGCTTTAACCGCTGATCCGGAATGCCGGGTGATAGTTTTATTTTTCCACATTCGACCGTGAACGCGTTTACTAAGATTTTATATGGGATTTGTAGATGTGGCCGTAAGCATCGCTAGATGGCGCTGTACAAATCCCATTTAAAATCGTAATAAACGCAAAACGCGTTCACGATCGGAAGTAAAAAAAAAAACTCGCACTCGGCACTCGGAACTTCGGATACGGTAGTATAAGTAGAGGACGGATTCCATCATCGCACTACTCTTTTTAACCAACTTCCAAAAACGAGGGTTATTTTAGAGAGTGGATACTCTTTCAAAGGGGCCTATTCACGTTTTTTTTTTGTATAATATAATAACGTTTCTTCATGTCCTACTTCCTACTATCCTACTAATATTATTCACGCGAATGTTTGTGAGCTTGTGAGTTTGTGAGCGTATATGTTTCTTAATTCTTTACGCTTAAACGGCAAGAACGGTTTTGATTAAATTTAGCATGGAGGTGGTATTCTGGATTAATACATTGGCGACTTTTTTCCCGAATGACACCGCGGGGCACAACTAGTTATTATATACTTTTTTGTTAATAAAATAGGTGTATAACAAAGTACATACTAATTCAACTAAAGAATTGAAAACTTGTCATATTTTTCGGGAATGCGACAGCCCTGCTCTCATCCAGCAGCCATCCAAATTCATCCAGAACTCCAATTTGGTTTTAATTTAATTAAGCCGATAGACAAAGCAATTTTTGCCGTGACGTGCGCGTGTTTTATTGTTTTAAAGTGTTTTTATTTCATAACTCAGTTTTCATACGCCATTAATGTTCTCGCTTGTTATCTCATTTCTGTTCCTGGCTTCAGACAATACAAAATTTGTGAAAGATTCCAACTATTGTTTTTAATTACGGATTGTAATTTGCGAGTGGAATGTGACTGTTGAATATATTACTTTTAAGGTAGCCTATCGATACTCGCGGCACGTCGTCGGTATATCAATCAGCCACAAATATATGCAACCGCTGCTCAAATAATATTAATTGTGTGAACTCATTAATGACGAAGGTGGCTTCTCAAGATAAGAAAGCTAAATATTTTTTTTCACGTCAAATAATATGAATAAATTCTTCACAAAAAAAGTGAACTAATTACTTCATTATCGAAAAAAAACGTTGAACCTTATAGACATAACACATTCAACCAGTATACCATGAGGGGTTAAACACCTTGTACACAAACACAACTTGACGTCTACTAGCCGTTCCTATCTCATAAACTTTATATTGTGTCCGGTTTACGACCGCGGACGTCAGTTACCAACGTTTTATAAGCGCCAGACGTTTAATATTGACATTGGAATGCCGGTACATATTAACACGAATATTATTTCTGCAGTGCGACATTGAATTAGTCAACGTATGGTTCTATTGGTCAATCTACGCGGTAGCAGTCATGAGCCCTCTGTCAAAACAAATATCATTTCTATACAAACCGCGATTGTCAATAACAAGTGACAACACAAGACTTTGTTTATTTTTTTATTTATTTATTTATTTATATGGCGCTTGGCTACAACCATGGCCAGTGTCAAGTAAAGGCGGGAAATCAATT
>JAOTAV010026852.1:0-21176 GCA_026546445.1 Cyclargus thomasi
TAATTAATATTTAAAATGATGTCTTTTCTAATGTTCTCATCTTATGAATTATTAGTTTCTGATGTCTCTATATATAGCAAGTACCGATAATAATGTACATTGGCAGGCAACCCCTACAACACAAGAATTTCTTAGTGTAGGGGCGGCGCAATAAATAAATAAGTTTTTGTATGTACCAAATATTTCATAATAAATAAGTTTTTAAAAATATAGATGCCTAAATGAGAAAAAAAAAAAGCTAATACCCTACCTGTATGCGGAACTATGTACGTGAATCCAGCTCGCACTTTGTCGATTTCTATTTATTATTTTTATGACCTCTGTCACTCTGTGGTAATGTAGCAATCGATTAGCGAAAGAATTTTAGGCCTAAAAAGGTCCTGATAGCAGAGTTGCAGAGTTGCAAAGGAATTGCTCTGCAATATATTAAAGTACATTAGACTAAAAAATCGATTATTTTCGACGAAATAGTTAAAACTAATTTAAATTGATTGCTAAATTACCGTTATACAAACTTACTAGTTACTTGCAAAAGAAATGACAAAAGGAATTTCTTTTGTCATTTCTTTTGCAAATAACTTTGCAAAGAGCTATTGCTCTAAGGCCTTTATAGGCACGCAGTACTTTTTAAGTTTATTCGAAACAAAGACACAAAAATGAAAAGATACAAAAATAAAAATATTTCCTCTATATTAAAAGGGTGAGATTTATATTTATATAACGTTGTGTGATGCCGAAATTGACAGAAGTAAACGCAGCAGGTGGATTATTACAATATCACCTGGGTTTCGTTTGAAAAATGATGACGACAAAAAAATAATGATTATTATACTCGTGTAAAAAATAATGATTATTATATTAAATAGCCGTACCGAAGTTAAATTAAACAATTAGGAAAACTAGAACTGTGTTAAGCCTTACCTTAACATTTAAGGGTTAAGAACTGAAGATCCCTCGCTCAAAACTTCAAGTCCTGAGGCGATTAGTCGGACGTACAAACTTTTTGCGTTCACTGAATAAAATATTTGGTACTAGTACGTGATACCAATGAATTTAATAAAGAATAAATAAATAAAAATAATTTATTACGCATCAAATTTGTAACAAATGTTTTCATTCTGAAAACATTTGTTACAATTTCATTCTGTCCACAAGTTGACCTAGCACCGGGTCGAGAACTAGCCGTGAGAGAAAAACCGGCGTAAGAAACTCGCAGACCACTTTTTGCGAAAGAAAACTGGCTGTTGCCTGCGACTCCATCCGCGTGGTAACAAAGATGAGAACTGTTATTTTCTATAACAAAATGAAATGCTTATCACACCTAGTGACCTCTTAACAGAACCCGCAATAAACTTTTTGAACTCTAATATGAGAAAATAATTGAGCTGAGTACAATGAGTAGCTGTCAAGCGCCGTTGTAGTGCATTCCAGGTATCAGAGATGGCGCTGTATGTGTAAAAAGATTTTCCCTGTTTTTCTGCATTTCTCCTAAAAAAAAATCCGGATTTTCCTCGTGAAGCCCAAATCGTTACGTGCGGTCTGGAGGAATTTCGTCAGGAAGGAAAACCCGACTTATTTTTATATAATAGAAAAATTTGTAGAAGTAGTGTGGTGTCACGATAAACGACGATAAGAAGATTATTATGCATTTGCTCAAGTTTGGCGGTATGGTTCATTAACCCTGTGTCATATTTCTATACAAACCGCAATTGTCAATAACGAAGTGACAACACAACAATTGTCAACAAAGTGTTGTGTTGTTACTTTGTTGTTGACAATCGCGTTTTGTATGGGGATGACAAATTTTTGACAGAAGGTTAATGAACCATACCGCCAATCTTGAGCGAATTGACAACAGTCGTCGGTCCCAAACTCAGGTTGGGAGTTGTCCTCTCCCGTTTCCCTCCCAGACCGAAACCTGCTTGAAATTAATAGCAACGATATATTTATTGCAGTTTTATTTGGTCAATATCGAATACGTGCGCTGCGCCATATAAAGTTGAGGAAATTGCAAATAAAATTCATAAGAGTTTCACTGTAAACTCGGTGCAAATTGATGGCTTCCTCTTATGTATTAAAAATAAATGCTCCCTGTATTTCCAGCGCTTGTATACTTGCAAGATAAAAACTGCTGCACATTAGGCCCTGGTCGTACCGAGCGATTTTAAAATATCCATATTATGGACTAGATGTTGCCCGCGTCTACGTCCGCGTGAACCTTTATAAATTGTCACGTTTTAACAACATGTTTTTATGACTGCCGAGCAGTGTTATATATTATCCTTGTGGTCATAGCGTGATGTTATTTCTAAGCCTTCCTCAATAGTAGACTAACCAACATAAGGATCTTTTAAAATTCCAACCAATAATATGCATTCGCTCAAAATTGGCGGTATAGTTCATTAACCCTCTGTCAAATTTCTATACAAACCGCGATTGTCAACAACCAAGTGACAACACAACACTTTGTTGACAATTGCCGTTTGTATATAAATGACATTTTTTGACAGAGGGTTACTGAGTCATTTCTGAGATAAGCACTCAAAGAAACAAACAAACTCCTCAGCTTTATATTATTATTCTGAATGGTACTGAGTGTTGTCATTTCAATGACAACACTCAGTACCATTTTTGTTGTTATTAGGATGTGAATCGTAATAAAAGCAACCAACCGACTTGTTGGCCATACCAACAAGTCGGTTGGTTGCTTTTATTTACTTTGTTGAAAGGATCGACAGTAACAGAATTTTTGGTCTTAGAGGCATCATGTTCCGAAATTTGTCTTTTATTCCATACGAGCGAAGCCACGGACAAAGCTTTTTATAATTAAAGAGCTACAAAAGGGGACTCAGTGCCAGCAGCAGGAATACGCGTTTATGACGGAAACTAATTAGCCTAGACATTATTTAGACATACAGGAATAATTTGCACAAATCTGAAAATCGGTAGAGACTTTAGGTACACATCAACTAAATCATCTCACATCAAATACTCTGCTAAATATTTTATTCAAAATCAAATATCCAAACAATAATATTTTTCTTTTTAATTTTATCGTAATAGTAAATTTTATAGTTATAATGCACTTGTCAGCCCACAGTTTGACGCTCAGTGTGTTTCCTGCCTAATCAACAATCTTACTGCCACAATCGTGGGGTCAGGTCATTGGATAATTACAGCGTGGGACGAGACCCGCTATACGTTTGTGAGCAAACACTCGGACAGTTGGTGCCTCAGGATGCTGCTCATACTCATATCGCTGGTGGCTTCGGCGTATTGCGCAGAATTCACCTTACCTGGTGAATGTCCGAATGTCAAAATACACGAAAACCTGGATTATACAAAGGTAAAGGATTTTTAATGTGTAATTATATTTGTAATATTCAAATATGGATACAAACTTAAAACAAAAGTATTAAACTATATAAACATTCAATATTACAAAATACAAACTTAAAATAAAAGAATTAAAACTATAAAAAGAAAACCTTTTCTAAATCGTCCCCATCAGGCAGAGTACTTTTTTATGGTTTCTCTACATGATGGATTCAAATATTTGTGATCGAATTTCGACCACAGGGCGACCTCTAGTATGGATAACTAGGCATTTTCGATGAATCTTATGAATCTTGATAATAATACATATTTTTTTTTAGATAAAACTAAGAAAAATCTAGTTTTGCTTATTATACTCCATGTTTTACAAACAATAATCGTCTATGACTACAAAAAAAAAATCGTCTACGTTGATAAAATAATTTAATTTGAAAACATTAACATTACAATCCGCAAATATTTGAGACCGCGTGGGCAGAAAAGAAATGCTTTAATTTTGAAATAACTGCACTCCTACTCACACATACCCACTCCTTCGTATTATATATACATTAAATTTTCATAGCCACAAATGTCTCACACTATGGTATTAATTAGTATAAATGTTTCTTTAGACGTTTGAGCGTCAATAAAGGTGTTTAAAATTTTCATTAATGAATAGCTAACCTAGGTTATTAGATTTTATTATTAAGATATATGAAAAGCTAATGTAGCTTATGTAGAAAATAATAAATACACCACAATACATCACAATGAATCTGTCGATTTTGCTCTCTTGCAATAAGAAGGGATCTTCATGCAAGACGAAAGAATGAAGAGAGAAATGGCAAATATTTCGTTGATAACTTCCACATAGTTATTTGTATAACACGGCGTACAAACTATAAACACAAACTTTTAGAGGACAATGATAAACTTAATAAAGGGTAATGTGTTCGTTAAATGAGTTCCGGGTACATTCCAACTGCCGGCCGCCGTAACGCCGTTTGCCCACCAAAACCGTCAAGCGAGAACGAGATTATTTCGGCCCTATAAAATGCAACTTTATAATCTAGGCTATAAGGTTCATTATTTAGCGACATTGCTCTATTGTTAATGTCGTCGCCGTCCTTAAAGGCGTAGAGGAAAATCAAACCTATAGTCTATGTCATAAAGTTGCATTTTATCCTGCCGCAATATTCTCGTTCCTGGATGACGGTGTTGGTGGACAATCGTCCTTAGTTTCTGTAATATCCCCCGGGCGAAACATCTTCGTCGCAAACTTGCTCGTCAGCTGTCCCCACGGGTATATTTCAAGGGTTAATTCAGTAATTATTATCCGCATTATACGCTATCCATACTAATATTATAAGCGGGAATGTATTTTTATTTGTCTGTCTTCCCGCCCTAACGTAGCTACTTTCGTAAGTATTTCTATGCAATTAAATCAAGTTGATTCAATAGCATAGAAATAATATATAATACTTGCGAAATTGTCATCTTTATCTGTAACATCATCTATCTATGCGAGCTTTTAGTTTAATTCTAATACTATAAATGCAAAAAGTTTGTGAGGTTTATGTTGGTCGTTTAGTTATAATATATTTAATAATGAAAGCGAACTAAACGCTTTAGAGACATGCACTACGGCTACGTAAACGTAGCCTATGTGTATACACATAGGCTACGTTTACGCTTTGAAAAACTGTTACCTCCTGTGGCGTCTTTTATTGTCAAGTATAATATTGTTCACAAAAAAATTAACATCAAGTAAACTTTGTATCTGAATAGACGTTCAGTGAATACAGGACAACGTGAAACAGATTGTATTAAAAGAGGTCACCTTACATATTCGCGATGAAGACGGTGCTCTAATAAAGATCGTAATAAAGATCATTTGAAAAATATGTCCAGTAACGTGGCCAACATGCCGTGAATCCAAAAGATAGTCGCATTTAAATATTCAGATCGCATTACGCATTCAGCAAAATGAGAATGAGATGGCACTTTAAATCTGTTACAACCATTCCCGAGTCTCGTGTGCTCCTTCCGATTTCGAATTGAGAACACCTCGCGTCCATTATTTATACAGATTTAAAGGTAAACCTTTTTGTAGGACGTGCCCGCGCGTCCTGGTTCTGATTTGTTAACAGATTGCATCGAATAAAGATAAAGGAGTACAACAGAGTAACATACCTATTTTTTCGTTAAAAACATTATACTTTTAAATTTTTTAAGAAAGATGCTCACTCTGATTTTTGGGTAGACCTCATAGATAAACGTTAATTACGTAGGTAAGTAATCTATTTTTTTTTCTTCGCCGAAGGCCTTTGAGGCCCTAGCGTCACTGGGACTCATAAGGATCTATTGTGACTAAATGATCTATAGTAACATTATTATAACAGGCAGTTTTTAAATTCCTGTCCACAGTTCATTAGGGGATCAAAGTATGCATGCCGACATAACATAAAGCATGAGAATGCGAGCAAATGCTAGTTTAAAAAAATGGCCACCTGCGCTGCAGTTTAACACGTTGGTAGAGACCAGTGTCTCATTGTAAAAAAAGCTGACTGGTATACTGGTGCAATTAGGCGTTAAGATTTAAGACCTACTATGTACCATCGAAGAAGTTAACCACATATATTAATACCCAGTTGTTGGGTATTAATATAACATAAGTAAAAAAAAAAAACAAAGGATCCTTAGGGCACCTACTTTTTTGTTAGTATATTTGTACTAATAATGTGCATAAATAAATAAGTAGCATTTTTATATTTGTAATACATAGCCCACCAGAAACATTCTGTAAAAAACAGGCCAGGTTCGATTTTTCGAACTTTGCTTAACTTCAGAACTAAGTGATCTACAGACTTAAAATTTTGGGTTTAAAGTATGTATTGTAAGCTAACTAGATGGCGAAAATATCATGCCACGGCCTGCTTTTTTTAATTATGGTTTTGGTGGGATTTCACCTTTTTTTATGTAGAAACGTTATTTTTTATTTGGCCCAGTTTTTTGTCTCTTTTAAGCTTCCGTACCCAAAGAGTAATTAGGCCATCCTATTACTAATAGTTCGATGTCTGTCCGTTTGTCTGTTTTCAGATTCTATCTCAAGAAAGGCAATTAAAATTTTCACAGATTGTGTATTTTGTTTCTGCTATAACCACGAATAATGAAAACAAAATGAATTAAATATTTGAGGAGGCTTACATAATAACATCATAAAGGTATAAAAGTTTTTGCCAAATTAAAATCGGAAAAAAAAAAATTGATTATCCTAGTTTTTATAGTTTTCCCTTTATGGTGACTGTTAAACCCTAGTTCTGTACCGAATTTCAGATCTATGAGTTTATAGGAAGTAGGATGATCATGACTGATTGAGTGTCGAAAATACGAAACTTGGCTCAATTTCAGAACTAAGTTACCTACAGACTTGACATTTCGGGTTTTAAGTATGTGTTGTAAGCTAACTAGATGGCGAAAATATCAGCTTTCTGATATTAAAAATGATATATAAAAATCTGAAATGAAAATTCGGCGAAATGGTTCCTGTAAAGATGGTACGGCAGTGTTTGCTTCGCGCTCGACTTTGCAATGCCACTGCCGTGCCATCAGATTATATGTACGAAAAACCAAATAAGAAGTAATTTTAAAGAAATATATTAGTGCCAATTTGTGTACACAGAGAAAATAGTAGCTAGGTAAAATTATGTCTACAGTTTAAAGTCTAAAGCTTATTAACTGGTGTAATTTCCTTACTCTGTGGAGGTCAAGGCTTTGTTTCAGGGAACGCACAATGCTTCTTTGTGGTCCCACTCATAATGGCTCCCGGTACTCGTGTAGGAAGCAAAATGACTATCATGAATTAATTCTCGTCCCACATATTTACTGACATTAAATACAAAAGATATGTTTTATTTGGTGATATGGTTACTCTGTTGATTAGTTATATGCTATTAGCATTTACTCTCGGCTTTGCCTATTTGGAAATGATTTATATCACGGCAGCCTTTAATAGGAATAAAAAGGATACTTTTTAAAAAATAAAATGTATATGTATTACAATTTAACTAAATCAAAGCGTCAAAGTAACGTTCACTATTATAATATTAACATTAAATAGAATTGAATTGAAGAACTTGATTTGCGCCCAAATAATATGCGTCTTACTCAATCAATCAATTTTCTCCTATCAAAATATCTTCATATTCCATTTTTATCTTACATATTAAAAAAAAAACATAATAGCATACTAAACCACTCACACTACAATATTTTGACATGACACGATAATCACGAAATATTCTATTGTTTATGGTTGTCAGTGTTTTTTTTTTAATAAAATTCATCGTCCCGGTAACGTGACCTTTATGCTAAGTTGAAGTCTCTGTGATTGAATTGAGAATGTACTATTCTTTTTTATAGCTCCTCTATACGATGGATTTACAAATTTATGGTCGAATTTCGACCACAGTATAAAATAAAACGTATTAACTCTGAAAATGAAATTGTACTATTGACTTAACGAATTTATAGTATCCAGAACCGTAAAAGAAATATTACATCGACTTAAAAAATCTCACAAGCCTTTATACAGCTGCGCTTTTTCGCTAGTTTCCATTATATAGACTAGCTGTTATAAATATGTAGTTTTATGTTCTTTGTAAGGACAGTCGTAGGTTAGCACTAGATATTTACTTTGTAGTTTTAGTATTTCTCGGAATGCTTACAAAGTTAACCTAATAAAGGCGTAACAGTTAAAACTTCTGTGAAGGTAATTACGAAAAACAGTAACCGTTGATGTTTAAAGCAAGTTGTTAAATTTATTACCTCATTTATAGGTGAAATCCATACTTCTACATTAATGTTATAAAGTCGAAAGTGTGTCTGTCTGTCTATCTGTTTGTCTGTCTGTTACCTCAAACAGATAAATAGATTTTGCATAAATTATTTACGGAGATCTTCAATAAGAAAAACGCGTTAGGTAATTGATTAGCAAAACTTACCAAACCTGTCTTCTGTCTATCAATTTAATCTTATGATGAAAGTTGCCTAGTCTTGGTCCTATTAATTACACATGAATTTTGAGTTTGGGTTCTGTACCTCAGATTTTGAATATTAGCAAGCTAAAATAAGCTTCATAGGCTTCACAAAGTGTCTTATTTGATGATAAACTAAATTTTTTGGCTTTCACTTTAATAAATTCACCACAAAGATAGAAAAAAGACGACCACGTCGTTTTTACACTTTTTCGATGACAGGCTTCGCGACACATAAAATTCGTTATTCCTTTAGAACGCGCACGCACATACTTTATTCTGTGACGCGCAAACTGCCGTAATACTCTGCTACCTCTCGCTTCACACCCACTGTCACCCACTGTCACCCACTGTCACCCACTGTCACCCACGCCCCTCTCTTGTATCATAAATTCAACAGCTCTTCAAAAAAATTGCCAAAACACCATATATTTAGTTTTCATTTTGTAAAGTACAAAAGCAAACTTTATTTATTACTAATGGAGTTCCTGTTTACTTTTCGATTTATATAATCAGAAATATGCACTAAATATCAGACTCAATTTTTATATTTTTTTGTTGACCTGTGTTATCAGCTTAGGCATAGTTTTAAATGTTACCAATGATTCTTATAAAAATTTCTGGCTACTTGCGATGCAGACTCAAAGCATTATCTTGAAAAGCATTAAAATATTCGCTATCAGCTTACATTATAAAACTTGAATGCATGAATTTAAACTTCATAAGATATGAGAAATATGCAATCGCTTCGCAATAATCTTTGAGAACTGAAAACTAACTTGGAAAGTTTAATTTTACACTTTTTACTTCATGCTTCGTTTTGCTAACAATCCTAGGAAGTTTCCTTAACTGGAGTTCGTAAGGAAATAACGATATAGGCGACTCAACCGTTACAAAACTTCATATTTCATGTTCCATTGACAACTTGTAAGTTAGTATTTTAGTTTCATTTTTATTACCTTCTACATTCGTGATGATAAATGTTTGACTTTTTTAGTTAAAATGTGTACTGTAAATTTTTGCGTCAGTCATTCATATCCGCTAAAACCATCTTTTAAATTCATTGTTGATATGTAAAGATTTTCTTAATTCTTAGTAAAGGTAACCACATTTATTTTGTTAGCAATCTACGGACCGAATGCGTCACATACCTTGATAGCCAGTTCGCTACACACCAAATGCGGCGCTTACGATGCAGATTAAAGTGCAAGTTTTTACATCATATTTTTATACAACAAATTCTAACATTCGGTGTGGCAGCTTCGGCGCGTACTATGCTAACAAATCTGCGATTGCCTTATATCTATAGATGTTTAACGTTATTACTATTTTAGAAGCAATTTATCAGAACACCGTTCGCAAAATAAATATACATATAACTTCTTATAATGACGCGCGTATAGCTGAGATTTAGGAAAATAATACATTACGTATTTGTGAAAGTGAAGCTTAGCAATGTTTTGTTTCACGCTGCATTACGGTTCTTTGATACAGATTTTAATCTCGTGCTCAATAAATATAGGCCGGAAAGTTCTTTTATCTTTATTGTTGTAGGTAATTCTTGGAGATCGTGAAATCAGAGTAGGCCTCTCTTATTTTCTTTTGTTAAACATATTCTGAAGATACGTAAACAAAGCTTTAAGTCACAGTGGCTGCAGTCGAAAACATTAAATGTATGAGATGAAGGTTATGTGGCCTTGTTCTCTTTTGTTCCTAGTTTGTTGAAATGAAATGCTTTATCCGATTGCAGTGAGGATTTTTCTAACGTTTTGATTAAATGTAATGTAATCTTGCGCATTTTACAGTTTCATTCATCACGTTAACGAGAAGTTTAACTTGATTAGTTTTTAGAATTTTACGCAAGTGAAAACAGATTTGAAGATTTTTAGTTTTCTAGTTGTTATTTTGGTAAAAAACAATAGAGAAGAAGGAGCAATAAATTTGTTAAATGTATTAAATGTAACTCTTTATAAGTATAAATTTAATATTACTCTCTCTTATATATTACTTATATATTAATAATCTTTAAAAAATTATACATTTTATATTATTTTTGATCGACTTCAAAAAAGGACGAAAATATTTTTGAAAGCTTATCTATGTATTTAGAACTCATATCCAGTTAGCTGGTACCGACTTCAGAATACTGAAGATCGCGAACAGAAGAAGTTGCGGTTAAGCCGAATTTGTAAAAATTACTATTAATAATAATTGTTATATTGAACAATATAATACTTTCTCTTTTACATATTTTTATTTCGGAAGACTTTTTAATTTTTTTGTTAAGAACGGTAGAAATCTGATGTAGACAGTTTTAATATCGCGTCGGATAGACCTCGTCCGACAATCGGATCTGCCCCTGACCCGGGGTCCGGGGAGTTCGTCATCCCAATTACTGGGACCAAGGCCGAGCATCGCCGCCGCCCCAGCCGCCCGAGCCGCCCGCCCAGCCATAAGACAGCCCACGGGAAGCGATCGATAACTTTATATCGTATCTGCCGTGTAATTCCTCTTCAAAAAGCTTGTTCTCATTTACGGCCAGTTCGGAAAGCTTTATATGCAATCCATTTCAATGAAACGTAGCAAAAAGATTTAAAAATTGAAGAAATAATTGATTGTAACATACATTTTTAGGCATAATAAACATCAATAGAATTAAATATCTTTAAAGAAAATAATTATACCGGCTACTTGTGTCTACAATCAAGTTGTAATGTAGAATTTTTTAAACGAAATTTTGAATTTAAAGAAAAATTATGTCTTACTAAGAATTACGAGATATTCATTGCGATAAAAATTTGCCATCAATATACGGGTTTGACATTTAGTATTCCGACTCTGATAGCTACAGAACCATCCAGTACCGGAAACCAATTAGGCCGTGCAGCAAAACAAGTGAAAAGGTCGGCCGGACGCGCGCGGGAAAGCGCCTCCCTGTTGTACAACTGCCGTCTGAAAGCCTTTACAAACGTTTAGGCAAAAACTAAAAAAGAGGGATTGTTTACGGAACGCAATAAAGCAAGTTTAGCCCGTAGAATTTTGAATTTCGCCCAGATTTAACGCTTTTTAGAACCCCGATTCTCGTTCTGAATTCAGAATTAAATAGCTTTGTTTTATGAACTGCAGGCAGCCACTGTGACTTAAAGCTAAGTTCTAATGAGATAAACTGATTTGGGAGTCCTTATCATCAGGCTATAAGGTGCTTTATCTTATGTCATTTTCCTGGAATCAAACTATCTCCTAAGCAATTTACCTCAAAAATTGTGTAGTAGTTAAAGCTTCGACCAAACCTGCGTCTGCCGCAGGACGCGCGTGTAGTATCAGAGACGTGTACGAATAAGATAAAATTCCTTACACCTCATATGGATATTTTTATTTTGTCACAACTCAACACGTTTAGTGGGGGTTTTAAAATTTCCAGGCGCGTGCAAAACTAGTTTTCGAAAATTGCTAGCAAACTATAAAAATGTATTTGGGGCACCTTGAAATTTTAATGAAATTCAGGATGAGTTTCATCACGAAACTATGAGGTTCTCAGACATATTTATGGAAAATTTCTTTTTTTTAAGTTTTTTTACCCCCGCTTGTTTTTAGCCAGGTTTGCAATTCCGCATTGGGGTGTAATACGAGAGATACATTATAAGGTTTCAGCTTGCCTCAAATACTTACTCAAAAATTGCTACCAGGTCTTAGTCTATTAGTTACTGTTCTAACAAAATATGAAGCCAGCGGCTCGGACCGCAGTCGGACAGGTGTGCACAGTAAGTCAGTCAGTCAGTGCGCAGGTTTGGCCGAAGCTTTAAGCCTGTAGACAATAGTCAGAACGACAGATGAGCAGTCATCAGGTAAACAGTACACACTTTGTTATGAATAATACTAATATTTAGTAGAATTGGGCGATTCATGTAGTTGCTTTAAAGTTAGTATTCCAACAGAGTTCAATAGCCTCCAATAGAGGCAGGTCCTATAGGGTTCGATAGTTTAAAGTAGAACCGAAATGCCTTTGAAGCTAACTAGGCCAAGATGAGTGGTACGAGTATTCATGCGTTTTGCATTTAGCTCAACATGCACTTTTCCTATTTACTCTTTGTACGGATTACTTGAAGCGCGTTTCGTTTGCATCGACACAGACGTTTCTTTTTGTGTTTCGTGTTGACATACATCTTGTGTAGACGTTATCATAAACACGCACGTTAAAGTGTGTAATGGCCCTAAACGAAAATACGATCTGTTTCGACGGCACTTGACGATTCTGAGACAGAAATCTGTCGGTTGAATACTTTTAATTATCTTTTACAGCTGTGTGATTTTTTATCGTATGCTTGAACGTAATACTCAATAATGGGCCGATTTAAAAAAATATATTATTATTTTTAACTAAACACACAAAATGTTATCCATTTGGAATATCCCGCTGTATCAGATTCAAAAAATTACATTAGCCCTGTCGTTGCGCCGCTTCTGTTAAAGAAAAGGCCATTGAGCATAGCTGTCAATCGTGGCCTAGTGGGTAAGACCTTTGGTTCGCACTCGAGGGGGTACAGGTTCAAACGCCGGTGGAGGCGTGTACCAATAAGACAATTTCTGACCTCAAGTACATAATACGGATGCTCATTGCCGTGGGAGAGCCATGTTTTGGCTCGAATAGGCCGGCTTAATCGGAATGATACCGCGGCCTCACAGAAAACTAGCGTGAAACGACATTGTGTTGTGTTTCGTTCAGTGAGTGATTTTACCGGTAGCCCAACTTCCCTAACCTATTGCCATTCCCTATTCCCTCATAAAGGCCAGCAACGCACTTGCGACTCTTCGGATGTCGCGAATGTCCATAGGCGACGGCAGTCACTTTCCATCAGGTAACTCGTCTGCTCGTTTGTCCCCTAAATATTATAAAAAGACTCTTGATATAAAAAAGAAATGATGAACAAAATTAAAGAGGCTGGTAAAATCCACACTGTCGCTGTTTGAAATTGTAACAAAACTCGAATATTTTTTTTATCCTTTATTCTGTACTATTTACACGTACAGACAATGCATTCTTCGAATTATTTATTTGTAAGTAGGTCATGTAATGACATTTCACATTATGGCTGTACCCTTTCGGTGAGCTTTAATAAATAAGTAAATACTTCGGCTTTGTGACCCTATTTTTCCTAGCACTATAATCAACATTATGTTGAATATAATAAAATGAAATGAATGAATTTATAATTTTATTTAAAAATAGGAAACAAATTACACTTTTCGAATGTCAAAACTACGATGCCTACCACAATGTGTAATACAATTCAGCAATTATAATTACTGTATTACTTTAATAAACTTTATGTTATATTGCTGAAATAAAGAATTTTATTTGACACTTTTCAATAATTTAGTACGTTGGTCATATATTATATATAATAATAATTATTCTACCAATCACTCAAATCAAATCAACCCTCCATATAACATATTCCAATCAACTCAATGTTCTAAAACTATTGACTTAAGCTTATCGTTTTAAACATTATCATAACCATTTACGGTACTACTGAATTTCTCAAATTTCGGCAGAGGCCAGTTTTAGGTTATTGATTATTAGCTAATTCAGGCTGTGGCTTCGAGAGGGACCATCTAATTTTAAAGATGACCTGTTAAAAATTAGGTTACCCCTCAAAATGTCGACTCATACTTTTTTTAGTGAACATAATTCCTGTATGATACTTTGTGTATACTAACATTTTTTTATAAATTAAATGTTCTATATTCAAAATTGTATGAAACAATAATTGCGAAAGATACAAATTTTGAATGATTCATAAATTTTATTACAACGCGATTCTGGAATTAATATTCTAGATCCAAAACCTGGCACTATTATATTATGTCTTAAATCATTTATCGAAACAACTAGCTCACTATATCTTTAAAGTTTGTACGCGGCATAGTTTATGAGATGCTCAAGATAAAGTTTTGACACTGAACGACTGCTACTATCTTTATAAAGTAATTTCAATCCATACTAATTTTTGTATATAGACTCTTTTAGGTCCGGGCAAGAACATAGAATACTTTTTATCCAGAATAATTTACAATTACTGGACGATATTTCGTGCACGAAACTGTATTTTTCGATCATCAAATTGCAAAGCTGCGGGCGCCATCAAGTACTACAGAAAGGTTAAAGTAACGAAAATTACTTAAAAAGCTATTGTCTTCGGAAACGTTAGGTAAATCAAAAACAAAACGGATCAAAATTAAAAATCTATTAACTGGCAAACTTAATTAGCAAAATAAGTTAGCTTATTTAGTGGATATAATGTTATAATATACCAAGAAAATACATTGAAAATACGTAGCAGTATTGAGCCCTTTGTGTTGTTCACAAATGGATAGGACGAAATCGATACAATATATCCTTTGATATATATATTCACATAGTATGTCAGATAACAGTTCTGCGAAATGTATGTCAAAAGTTTGTGAATTTTATCGCATATTCGTCGTCCTTATCCATGATTTAACTCGAATGAAAATTCACAACAAAAGCTGTAGCTCGGCTTCTTTTTAAAACGAGCACGATTTTATTTGCAAAGAGCTCGAAGTAATGTATTTTTGAATAAATTTCACTTAATATTCACGTGGGTAAATTTAACGTTTTTTGATTTTTGTTTTGTTCTCTTGAAATAACTTTATATATTTTTGCCTTTGTACCTTTACTTCCTGCAGTGTAGAAGACAGCCCTCATTTTAATATCAATACAGTAATAATATTGTACTTTGAGTCAAATTATATTAAAACATATATGTATACAACTTGCACTAAAATATTTTATTCCTCAGTTCAGCCTTTTTAAATATTCATTTCAAATAGCTCACATGTCATTTCAAAATCCATTCGAAAGGTTAAATTAGCTTATACGTTTGCGCAAGATATACGTTAGTAGCATAACTTTAAATTAATCCAAACCGTGTAACCATAAAACGGAATTAAAACGTATAAACTTGATAATTGCGTGCAGAGGCGTACTCGAAGGCCGGGGCTACGGTGGGGGCTCCGCACGTCGATTGTTTTTAATTACGCGTCGGACTCGTTAAGCCGCGCGCGTCCGCCTGAGAGAGCAGCCTCCGCCCGGTAAAGCCTCGTCCGGCAAAGGGTTAGCGAATTTCACGCCACATTATGTCGCCGACGGTGCAATGGCTGAGCCGAGGGTGTATACTAAATGCAATTTTTGTTTGATGTTTATCTCCGGGGTCCATTTTTATGGGATCGTTTGCGAAAATTGTTGTGTCGAGCGACGAAAACTTGTATATAAGAGTAAAAAATTACACGGTACGATTTAGAAGTCTAATATTGCGATATATTACACTTCTAAATTCTTACCTAAAGAAACGCCATCTAATAAGTCAGACGTCGACGTGAAAAGAAAATAAACAATTTGTCCTATTTGTTTATAGCGCGCAGGCAGGGCGGGCGGCGCGGGCAGGATCGGAGTCAAGTAGGTGCTATCAATTTAAATACCAAAGCGTCATGGCACCGGCGCCGCAACATGATTTTACATATTCGCAAAGGAGATGAACAAATATTTGACATCCGCATCCGCCTACCGATACCGGCATCAATATTTAATTCTTTCCTGGAAGCTTCTCCGCTCGGGAGATATGAAAAAAAATGGTTATTGTCGCAAAACAGTTTTTGTAATATGATTTTTACTTTATGAGTCCATTTGTTGACAATAAAGCTTTAGAATCCATATCCATGTTATAAATGCATAAGTGTGTTTTCCTTCTTCAGACCTAAACCACTAAACCGATTTCACCTCAATTTTGTAGGATACTTTGATATCCAAAAATGGACGGAATACTTTTCATACTGAAAACTATTGATATAGAAAAATTCTGATTACATTTTGTAACATTATTAAAATAATGCATAATAACTTTTTTCTCCGAACACAAAATAATTTAAAATATAATGAGAGTGTCGCCATTCCGAGATTACCTTAAAGAATACCGTAATCAGAAAAAAGGAATTTCTCAAACCAGCGACTTTAGTAATTCAACCATTAAGGCGGCTGAATCCGAGTTGATGTAATAAGCCTTTACACAAGAAAAGCTTCCGTATAATTAGTTTTGTGAATTCAACCGACCGCGTTCATAAATGTTTATCACATTTTTCTCGTTCTCATACCCTTGATTACTGTGACCAGGTCACGGGGCTTTCACAATATTATTTGTCTTCAAGAAAATGTTCTCACAAAACAATATGTAAGCCCTTTGACGATATTCAGGTATTTTATCTAAAGCTAAGCTGTAATTATATTTTTAAAGACGTAATACAGCTTTTTTGGTATATAACCACAACCTAATCCTCCCTAAGATCCTCTTATTAGGTTAAAATGAAAGTTGACAAACACATTAATAATGAAAGCCGCACTTTAATTGGATGAGTAGTTTTCGTGTAATGAGCGAACAAGTAGACAGACGGACAAACAACCTAGTTTTTTTATGATATCAAGGGGGCAAGCGAGTAGACGGGTTACCTGATGAATAGCAAATGCCGTCGCCCATGAACACTCGCGACAACCGGAGAGTCACAAGTGCGTAGCCGGCAATTATGAGGCAATAGGGATAAGAGAAGTTGGATCACCGGTAAACTCACTCACTGAACGAAACACAGCACAAGGCCGTTTCACGCCAGTATTCTTTGAGGCCGTGGTATCACTCCGGTCGAGCCGGCCCATTCCTGCCGAAGCATGGCTCTCCCACGGCAATGAGCATCCCTATTATTTACTTGAGATCGGTAAATGTCTCATTGGTACACCTCCACTAGGGTTCAAACCTGCACCTTCTCGAGTACGAACCAAACCACCACTGGGCCACGGACGCTCTTAAGTTACGGTTTTAGCTTGTATGTAGTAACTCCCCCGATTATTATTTTTAAAATATGTGTGTACATCGTAAGAAATTCAACTTTGACAGTTTTTAACCGACTTCATCAAAGAAAGGTGTTTCTCATTGCCACTGTAATATTATAATATGTAATGATTATTATTTTATTATATATACATACTCCATAAGTTTTAAGACAAAGAGACGCAGACGTCGTTTATAGAAATGTGGCAGTATACACTCTAAATCGTTAATTTATTTTATATCTACAAAATGCCTATATCATGTTATGTAGACATTTCGTTGAGATAAAACGCAATGGCTATACGTTTGCTACGTTATGTCATGTTGCGACTATGCGTCTTGCTACGTGGCATATACGCGGTTTCTACACAGCAACTACGCGGTTGCAACGCATCTGCTACGTGCTTACAACGCGTTTCCTACGCGGTGGCTACAAGGTTGTTACGTGTTTACTACGCGGTAGTTACGAGTTTACTACGCGGTGGTTTCGTGTTTACTACGAGTTGGTTACGCAGTTGCTACGGGTTTAAAATGCGGTAGCTATAGGCTTTTTATTAGTTCGGTCCCGGTAAATATAAATATATTTTTTTTGTATTTCTACCACTTATTTAGTTTCGTTCAAGTCTATTTAGTTATTGAAAAATATTAAAGACAAATAATAAAGAAAAAATAATAAATGTACTTTGGTCGAATTTTATCACGCTACGTCGGTTTTATACAACAGAGCGTTTTTTAATTTTTCATTGAACCTTTTTTAGTCGGCAGACATTGTTTACTCGAAGTGATATCAAAAGAAAATTTGAATGCCCTTCGTTGTCACCGTCCAATTAGTGTCCACTAAGTCATTTCACAAGACGCGGGTTTTAAAAGAAATGCTTTTATTTATTTCGGAAATTTTTAAAACCATTTACGTTAGGCCACTGCAAAATTAAAATGAAAAAATATATCGCACCTTCGGTAATACAAGGGCATAAGTACTTAACATTATCAAAAGCATTTATGCCCTTGTCTCACCGAAGGTGCAATATATTAAAAAATGTTTTTTTACCTAACCAAATACCAAATATAATATAATACATACGTAGTATTAATCTCTGGTTAGTTTAACAAATTGGGAGCAATTATTGTCAATCATAATAGAAGCCAACATTCTATACGCCTCGGTTATTGTATTAGTGTTTATTAATGAGCTCATTATTTAAATTAAAATTATAATACCATTGTTTATAGCGGTCCGGTTATGGCCGATTTCAATTAATTATAAACTGCGTCGGAAGCTCCTGCTAACATTGTAAACCTAACAGTCAGGTAGAAGGATCAAACTTGTTACTTTAAAGTTAGCACACAAGTACATCTTTTGTTAATATATCATTTCCCCTTATATCATAATGTTACATAATTATATACGTTTCATATTAATACTGTCTATATTTTAATATTTTTTTTTGTTTGCTTAAACGCACTTATCTCATGAACTAATGGACATAATTCTTTTTGTGTTAATTATTCAATTTACCCAATCACGTTCCGAGTCGAGCTGTAATCATGAAATGTAAAAAAATTGTATAATTTATAAAAATTTCATATATATAATGAGCAACAGTGGTTTAGAGGATAGACTGAAAACCTGCTAAATTTGGTAAAGATAATGAATGTATCTTACCTGATTGTTTGACAAGATGATCCATGCGTCGGTAGATCAAGTACAAATCCAGCGCCTGATCCTTCACCAGTCGTGTCGGTTGACTATATGATTCACCGTCGTTGTTTGTGTTGTAGTCTTCATGTTGTAAACAATTAAATATTTCTTTCTTTTTGTTTCTTTAAGTATCAAAACGGGCATAGGATAGTTTCACTATGGAAAAAATTGTAGCCTCCACGGCAAAATAGAATTTTGGTGCAACAATATTGTATGAAATTTCTAGTATGTTGATAAAATTTGAGACAATTAAAGTAAAGCTCTCGTGTTCATTATAAGAATACAACAAAGAGAACATAACATTTGGTAATTTGGTACAGGTTATATGCGGATAAATATTTGCGGTTATATGCGGGTTTGAAATAGTAACAAGTACGAGTGTGTTATGTATAGGACGTAGGTACTTATGGTATACAATATTTTGTCCTTGTATATAAAGTTGCCTGTTCCAAATAATTTCTTACGTTATAAATAATGCTATAAAATCATAAAAAATGTATTCGATCAAAGTGTGGACGCATATCTTTTAGCAAGGTGAGTAATTCTTAAAAAAAGTTTTTTTTTCCAAATTCAAAATTGACTCTTTCACTTCCGTAATAAGATTTTAGTTAACAACTTCACTACGCTCGGGCTGTACGAGGCGTCATAGTACCGTGTAGGTTTCCAAGCCTCAAGCCTCCGCAAACATTTGCTTCTCTCATTTGGAGCGTCCATTAAAAGTTTGTGGACTGGGAAGAGATTATTTACACCGGGCGTCCGGTGGTGGAAGATACGTTCATTATTTTTTATTAACTCGACGCCGCCAGAAAATATAAATTTTACTTAAAATGCATTTTCATTAGAATAATAAATTCCGCGTGATGCGCGTAGATTAAACTAGCTCGTGTAATGAAAATTTAAATCATAGTGTTAATTATTTTGATGTTTTTTAAAAGAGTATTTTTAATGTTGAAATGGTTGGATCCATCTTTTACATTTTTGTCGGGTAAATCCTATTGAGAAACTGACAAAATATTTACACAACAAAACCACGTATATGTAGCACGTATTCTTAATTCAGTTTAAACCATCGATTGGTGTTTACATATTCGGCCATAACTTAACTACCGACATACATTATACATTGGTTTGATTATTCAGAGTGGATTGCGGTTTCCCGAGTTCACTCCGACGATTACACTGTACACCGTACTTTGTCCCGTTTTTATTCGATAAGTGAAACTGAGAAGGAGAATTTTAATTGTTATTTGATTTATTTAGTCTTTCATTGTAAATATTATTTAGTAATTACTGGTTGGGGACCATCCATTACGAGGGGGGGGTCTTTTTATTTTATTAATTTCAAATATCGAGGCTCATTTGAATGCGGAAGTAAGCTAAAAATACTTTACCACTTTTACATCAAGTAAGTTACACGCGCCGCGAGGTGTAACGGGTCTACTATTTTTTGCCGCTAGTGTTACACCTACAGTATTAATCTGGAGCCTGCAAAATCCCAGCGAGCGGCCATTCACGCCAGTTCCCTTCGTAAATGGGTCAGAGGCTATTCAGGTCCCCCTGCACCTCCCCATATTATGTGTTTCCCTCGCATAATTGAACACGCGGCATATTATTGTCGTTCCTGCTAATACATATAGATGCAGCTTTCGAATTCCTTCGCTAGTGCTCCGTGCCAAATGGACATCATTTGCACTATAAAGTGTAATTATACAGACGAATTCTACAGAAACGCCCGCTGCTGGTTATGCGACACTCCAGTTACATAATGCGTCGCCAGAAGTATAACTCAAGTTTTAGAGCGTGTTCATTAGTAGTCTTAAGCGAACAACATGGGGACAGTTTCTAGATAGTGATAACTGACATCGTAAACTAGTCCTGTTGCCGACTTTTTTTATATAGATGTTTAGGGGGCAAGTGAGCAGATAGGTTACCTGATGGAAAGCAACTACCGTCGCCCATGGACACTCGTGACATGCTAAGAGTCGCAAGTGCGTTGCCGGCTTATATGAGGGAATTAGGAATGGGAATATGGATACGAGATTAGGGAAGTTGGGCCAAAGGAAAACTCACTCATTGAACGAAACACAGCACAACGCCGTTTCACGCCAGTTTTCTGTGAGGCCGTGGAATCACTCTGGTCTCGCCGGCACATTCGTGTCGAAGCATGGCTCTCCCACGGCAATGAGCATCCGTATTATGTACTTGAGATCGGAAAATGTCTCATTG
>JAOTAV010026863.1:0-21176 GCA_026546445.1 Cyclargus thomasi
ATTTGTATAAGTTAGTTAAGTTTGGTTTAGATGTAAGAAATTGTTGAATTGTTATTTGGTGGCCTTACGAGGACGACGAGGTCGCTTCTTTGTGAACCGAGTCCTTAATAAAGATTAAAAAAAAAATAGCAACAAAATAGATTCCTCTCTGCTATAGTGCATATTCGGCTTTATACAGCGACAGGAACTAAAAAAAAAATTTGTGCAAATTTACAAAGAAATTTTATCTGCGATCGATTGTCAGGTTAAAACGGACCTACTGTAAAGCTAAGGACTTTTTTTTATTGAAACAAAACTTTATCAAAATCTTTTCTAAGCGGACCCGTCGTCATATCCTCTACCTGTAGTCCAGTCCAGTAATTTGGTCTGTGTGTTGACAGATTATTAAGGCAGCCAGCTTTGAGTTTCATATCATTTTACATTTGGGCATTGTTTTAGTCAACAAAATTAATTTATTTCGGGAAGATGGGTTAAATTTAATTGTATTATTGTTGAAAGTTGTTATCAGTATTATATATAAAGTTTAACACTCATTAAAAAGGCGACCAAGTGCGAGTCGAACTCACCTATGCAGGGTTTCACATCAGCAAGAAGATAACATGTTTATAAAATTAAAAATTTCTTTTATAATTTTAATGTTCGAGTTGATAAAACTAAAGATAAAATTATGTTAAACTAGTCAATAGATTTTCCATTATAGTTTATTGTCATACTATAATATTTTGTTCAATTTTATTGATCTATTGTTGTAGAAGTTGAAGAGGGAACGACACACATTTCCTCCACTCTGGAAAAGTATTATTCGGTTTAGAAAATCAATTTTGAAGACCTACATCTATAATTCTCCATACAAATTTTTATGAAATTTTTTAATAAATTTCTTAACTGAACTAAATCCCATACTATATCTATAAGCTCGCTGTAGGAACTAACAAAGTGATAATATTTAAATTAAAAGGGTGTGTAAACGTCCTCTGTCTAAAATCTTTGTGAAAATTGCAGCCTTGAAAAACGGTGAAAGCGAAAAACAAATTGTGAATTGTATTAGCAAACTTATGTTGCTGAGGCACATTTGATTGATTGCGCAAAGAGTATTTCAAGATATGCATTTTTTTTAAGTAACTGGGCACTGGGCAGTAACGAATAGACTTGTTACAATGTGTGACATTAAACATTGTTTATTCTATTTCAAGATTAAAGAACTAGTTCTTCAACGAGCTCATTGTAGTTAAGATAACATTCACGTGGAAAACATCAACAATCAGAATATAAATGTGTATGATAACGGTTGGTTTTCCATCAAAATTTTCTAATAAAAAAATATATTTAAGATAAAATCGTCCAGGTGTTAGTCTAACCGGCGCAATTTTCTTTTATTTTTACCAAGGAAAATTTTCTCGCTCAATCACTGACACATCAAAAAATATCAGAAACTATGAGTGACATATATTTCAATTGCATGGGGGTTAATTTTATGACGTAAATGGGTGTTCACTAAGACAGGAGTCGTGAAATTTAACCCGTAGGGACTTTTAAGGGATTAACAGTTTGTATGTATAAATAATAATAATTAATAACATTTACGTCAGTAGAATACTTTTTATTTTTCGTCGTATTGTCGCGAATCACGACTCCGTCCGTTATAATAATGTTCCGTGGCATATATTTATATAGAACTAATAAAACTATGTACATTTAAATATAACCAAATCGCAGGAAGTTTATAATAAACACAACAATACTACCACAATTTTGATGAAATCAGCTAATCGTTTTATATTAACCCCACTATGTTAGTTCGCGTCGCGCGCTGTCATTCATGTCGACCGACAGAGCGCTAATAACTACTTGTATAATATATCTAATAGAAAATCATTGTAGAAAATTAATAATATTGTTTCTCCCACGGTCAGTTATGTGCGGTCGGCTATAGAGTAAGTTCGTCTGATAAGTGATTTATTTTGTCGCCTTCAATTAATATGTATAAAAATGTGGTCAACAGACAGGTTTCATCGTAATAATAATTATTACATTTTAGTAGACCTAATTTTGAAAGTTAATGAGGGTGATAAGAATTGAATTTTTGGTTAACGACTTATTAGTAATAGATTACATAACCACGCGCACGAAGTCGCGCTCACCACCTAGCTTATGTATTTAAAATATTAATACAAAGTATTTTTGTGAATAACAGGCCAACGAATCACGTGTTTCGTGTGGAAGTCCCCCTTAAATATTAATTTAACTTCGTTTTCAGGATTTCGTTAAAAATGGCTAAACACGATACCCTCATACATGACGAATCATGTTCCAACATTTTTTCGGAAACTGTTGAAATTTGGTACATACCGCTGTAAACCGCTATAAGAATTTAGACAATTTTTGTTAATATTTTTTAGGGAGCAAGTGAGCACACAGGTAACCTAATGAAAAGCGACTGCCGTCGCCCATGGACACTCGCGACATCTGAAGAGTCGCAAGTTCGTTACGGGGCTTTATGAGGGAATAGAGTATATTATATAATATCCTACCCAATAGGTCACGAATGCTCTAAATAGTAATTTTATAATAATAAAAATCTTTAAATTTCAGGAGTTTTTTCATCGATCCGTGAGGGGTGTCTATAATGAGGTCATCAAGAATATGATTAGGATTTCTAATATATTTTTAAAGCTTAATTCTTTGCACAATATACCATTTAAAAGTAGAAAAAATTATTTAGTAGAATTAATAAAAAAAACCTAGCAGAACAAAAAATAATTTAGAAAATTAGTCCACAAACAGCTAGCTCTATTGTTCGTGTTATTTGCAAAAGTTAGTAACAAACAAAAGAATAACAAATAAACATACACATCCGACCGCAGATTGCGCAACTTTCTTGGTTTTTAAAATTAGGAGTCGGTTAAAAACTACCTGCGATTCGCTATTAACTTACAACGGAGAGGACAATAACAGAATCTTTATTGTTGAAATGAAAAAGGGATCAATAGAGCATTGGGGCAGCAGTGAGTAGTCACGGTTTTGGAATTATATAAAAGTGTTTTGTCGTGTCGTAAATAATTTCATAGTGGGATAATTGTGCGCAGAATATTTGTAGTACCTGTCTAAACAAACCCACTGATACTGAATGGACAATTTACTCAATAAAACTCTCATCTGTAGTGTCACAGAAGATGGAGAAAGAGAAGCCAGTGGACCTAGACGATGTGCTGTCGGAGGAGCTGGGGCAGTTCGGGCCGTACCAGCTCAGGACAATGTTGCTGCTGGTACCACCGATTCTGATCTGCGCCTTCCACAGCGAGTTCATATTCTCCGCCGCCGCCATACCGTACAGGTATTTTGAAAACATAATTTGAAAAACTTCTTTATGCCTTACATAAGGACATGACACTGAAATTTCTAAACTCTTTTCTTACAAATAAAACTCAAAGAAAGGATAAATTACTAATATATAACTAGGTATCCCACAAGGGTCAAATTTTAAGCTTATTCTATTTCTCATCCATATATATGATTTAACTATTAGTTAAAGAGGTAGCTTGAGTTAGGAATTTTGGCCTATGACAATTCACAATTTTTTTAAATGTAAAATAACAATAATTTAATTATAACGAGGTAAATAGTGTTCTCTCAAGATTGGTTTAATGCAAATAATTTACTTTGCAATTTTGACACTTCTGTATTTCTAAGTGTAGTTTATAAGTAACAATGGGGCCCACATATTGCAAAATTGACGCGGAGGTTAATATTTACAGCACGAATTACTCATAAAACAATAACAAAATAAACTACTACAGATGCCGAATTGCAGAATGTGGTGAGAAATCCTCCTTGGATCCGTTTGAGCCTGAGTGGATCGACAATGCGGTGCCGCGGACCAGCACCGGGCTGGCCAGCTGCTCTCGGTACCAGCCCATTGGTGGTAATGGTACCATAGACTACTGCCCCGCGAATCTCTTTAATCGTACCGGGACTATTGCCTGCGAAGAATTCGTTTACGCTCGAAACACTACCATTGTGTATGAGGTATTTTTATACGATTTTTTTTCAAGTTTGTTCCATTTTCAAGTGACTAGTCAGCTCGGTTGTTCTCTAATTTTATAAAAAACTTCAAAACTCAAGACTGTTTCAAACCTCCTGAAAAACATTTCAGTTAAACCTACCAAATTATAAGATTAAAGCCCATTATATATTTTCTATTGTTTCTAATCTCGTCTATTGGCTCTTTCAGTTTGATCTCGGTTGCAAAGACTGGCTGCGAGTGTTGCCGGGAACTTTCAATAGCGTGGGCTCCCTACTGACACTCCCTCTCACCGGCTACATTTCGGATCGCTTCGGTCGCAAGTTCGCTCTCATCCTCAACATATTCAACATGGCGGTCATCGGTCTGACGAGAGCCTTCTCTGTTAACTATCCCATGTATATGGTGTTACAATTACTACAGACGACGCTTGGGGGTGGACTATTTAGCGCTGCATACGTATTAAGTAAGTTGAAGTTACATGTTAGGTTAGGTTATGAGTTCAGTTATGTCTATGAGTTGAGTTCAAAGGTCAATGATTACAACATCAAAAATTAAGAGTAAATTTTAAACCAAAACAAGCTAAAATTAGAAGAAATGTCTCACAAAAACGAAAATATCTCTAGCAATGTTACACGTTACACAAAGTAAGGCATTATTTCACTTATACAATAATGTTACGCGTCATTTTTTCAGTGACAGAGCTCGTTGGTCCAAAATACCGAGTCTTAGCGAGTTCCACCGCCTTATCGATGTACTCCGTGGGTCAGGTGTTGATGGGAGCCGTGTCCTGGGTCGTCCAGCCCTGGAGACACTTCATCATGGCGCTTCACATTCCGCCGTTCATCCTTCTCTCGTATTATTTCATCCTGCCTGAAAGTGTGCGGTGGCTCCTATCTAAAAGAAAATTCAAGGATGCTAAATCAATTTTGTTTAAAGTCGCTAAAGTCAACAAGACTAGTATGAGTGAAAACAGCTTAGATGCTCTGACGAACCCAACATCGATAAAACAATCTCAGGTAAATAGTACTGTTTATTGTCGGAAAGAAGTTGTACTTTTTAATACAATCTGATATTTCTGTTTCAGGAAGCGCCACCTAATGTATTCAGGTCTATTATCAAGTCCCGGGTCATGCTACGTCGTGTCTGTACCACTCCGATCTGGTGGATCAGCGGAATATTCATATTCTTTGGCCTCTCCATCAACTCCACCAATCTCTCTGACACTATGTACCTGAATTATATTCTCACCGCTGCTATCGAGATCCCTGGGTTCTACCTGCCCTTACTTTTATTGGATAAAATTGGTAGACGACCCACTCTTTCAGCTGGTTACTTTTTCAGTTCTGCGTGTACACTAGCGATTTTATTTATTCCAAATGGTAAGTATTACTTATATTGAAATAATTTTTATTATTCGTGGTATTAAACACGATAATATATTATTAAAATACATAATATTTATACTATGTTACAAAAGCTGTATGCCATTTTTTTAATCTTTAGTATTTCTACACACGAAAGTAGATCTGATACTTCTTAAATAAAAAGAAGTCTTACAAAATTTTTTATGAATGTTCGATTCCTATTTGTCGTATCGTGATGTTATATAGCCTATAGCCTTCCTCAGTAAGTCGACTAACCAACACAAAAAACTTTAAATTCCGGCCCGTTCTTCCTAAGATAAGCGGGTTTAAACAAACTCTTCTGTTTTATATTATTAGTATAGATTTTGGTATAGTCAGTAGTCCTAATTATATCCTGATTCTAATAGTGCTCTAATTATTTTTAGAAAAATTACAGTAATGTGTATCTTAAATTTTAAATCTTCATTTAGAAGTTTATCTAGTTTACTTTTGTTCAGGTTTGACTGCGCTGCGTCTCACAATATTCCTGCTGGGCAAGTTCGGCGCGGCGGTGGTGATGAACAGCCTATACCTGTACACGTCGGAGCTGTACCCCACCACGCACCGCCACAGCCTGCTCAGCCTGTCCTCCATGCTGGGGCGTGTGGGATCCATCTCCGCACCACTGACGCCCGCATTGGTATTAAAAATTAGTTTATTTATAAATCATTAAATTAAGTTTCATTTTTAACTTCACTGTTTTTGATGATTTTTTGATGAAGATAGCATGCCCTAAGTTTTGCGCAGATAGCTTGTAAAATCTAAATGGTCATTAAACCCGACTAAACAAAAACGTAATATATTTTTTTTATCTCAGAGCAACATTATCATTTAAATTGCTCTGAGATTTATTTGCGATCCACTTCAATTTTGGATCTTTTGCAGGCTATATACTGGCATGGACTGCCAACCATCCTATTCAGCACCATGGGTGTGATAGCGGGTCTGCTGGTGCTGACACAGCCGGAGACGCTGGGACAAAAGCTGCCGGATACCATAGAGGAGGCAGAAGCACTTGGCAGAAAGAATAAAAAATAAATACTATTTAAAATTAATGTTATAATAAGTATATGTGCGGACTATGGAATTGAGTTAGTTAATAATAATTAATGTGGAAAATGTTCTATTCCCTTGCTGAGTGATGTTATGACTGACGAAACAATGTTTAGGGCTTGTAGAAAAAAGGCCATCCTAGAATCAAAAATATTATATTATTAAAACTTTCCTTTCCTTCCACTGCGACTCCTCGCTATGAATAAAATATTTATTCTATTCTGACTTATTTCTCTCAATGTTCTTAAACGTCAGAACTTTCACTTGGTTTAACTGATTTACCTTATAATAATTACAATTATTACAATGTATGTTTATAATAACATATCTTACGTTAAAACACACATTTATTCAAATAAGATAAGACACCAATGTTATAATAAATATTTATTTGTCAGTATATCACAGTAGATGTTTAACATTATGTTTTTATTGTTAATTATAGTTATATAAACGTATTCCACTTCCTCCGTGAGTCCGCCCCTGTGCTTATTTTTTTTAAATTTATGAGACTGATGCCTATAGTAATAAACTTTTAATTTTCAAAATTAACTGCATTTCATTTACGAAAAACTAAAGTTGAACATTGCATTGCAACATTGCAAAGAAGGTTAAAAGAGAATTTTGTTTTTTACAAAAATCTAGTGTATTGATAGAACTTTCAAACTCTATCAGGTATTCAGTACAACTCCCCAGCCTTTAAATAAGTGAATGTATTTTGTTATGAGCTATTCAGTGTCAACAAATTATTCTGTAGCCACACATAAACTATACAACCACACATAAAGTAATGCTATGAAATATTGAATGTTTTTTGCGTAATTTGATAAATATATAGGCTGTTTAGGAATATTTTTTTTAATTTACTAATTATCTAAATAATTATCTCTAATTGAATAACTGGAATATAAGGTTACTGGTCGAGCTGGCTTATAGTTAAGTTTACGGAGTTTGGTGTTTACGTAGATAGAAGTTACCGCAGCTGTGATCAATATTAAAATAGGTAATACGTTCTAGTTAAAATTGTAGTAGTTTATAAAGGTATTTATGTACTTTAATATGTTTTAAAAAGAACATATATATGGTAGGATTGAGAAACCTCCTTCTTTTTGAAAGTCGGTTAAAAATATTGACAACCTTTGTTAAAGGCAAAACTAGCTTAAGCCAGTAGGCCTAACATGTACCGTCGACAAAATTTTGTCTACACGTTTTCTCGACGTTTTCCGGTTTATCTCTTCATCTCTATTGACCCTAACATGACATACTTTTTTATCGTGTCTGTCATCCAAATTACAGATAGTTGTGTTTTTTTAATCCACTATTTGAGATGTTGGAATCAGACGAGAGGAAAGTAGAGTGAAGACGCCGGGAGAATTCCGAGTCAAAAGTGGATGTAACAGTAAGATTAAAAAAAATTCTTTTCCTCTTATTTTTAATATCTAATGCTACATTACAAATAGAATAAGTAAATAAGTTCAGTATTTTCATCATTTTGATGTTTAAAAAGTGTTGAAATTATTTTAAAACCTAAAGATATTAAATTTTTAATTATTTTTAAAATTAAAATAATAAATCAATTTTAACAAATCAAAACACTAATAAAAACAAGGCGGTGCCGAGTTGCTGACTCGGCATTCGAGGAACGAAATGTAAGTAGGTCGGTTTTTCGAAGTTAGGATTGTACAAATATGTTAATAACTTAATCTGAATTGTTTAATTTTTAAGTCTGGCTCAGTTAAATTTCAGGTTAGGTATATTGTATTAGTTTAGTTAAGTAATGCAGCCAAGCCTCACAGAAGACCGGCGTGATAGAGCATTTGCGCTGTCTCTCGTCGAGAGAATTTATTGGAGATCAATCTGTACAGCAATCAGTCTAGTAATCAGTAAAATATTGATAAGATAACGAGATGACTATGCATATAATATAATGTTATAAATGACTACATAATGTATACCTTAATTATTATCAACATTAGACGTAACAGCAAATTACATTAATTGTCTCGAGAGACAAATATATACAATTCAATACAATAATAAATTTGAATCATTTTTTTTTAAACGTCAACATTAGGGATTGCGCCGCGAGATCCCGCAGCTTCGTGGACGATAACCACAATCCCACGACCCACAAGTCCAACAACGCCACTATTTATCAGTCACTAGGTTCACTACAGTAAAAGCATATCGTACACTACATAAAAATTTCAAATGAGACTGATAGCACCGCTATTAAGGCACTTTGTAACATTTGAAGGTTATTAGATATTATATTAATAAGCTAAATACATTACCGTGTTGTAAGTTAAGCTTCAGACTCTGGAAAATTCAATGCAATGTGTATGAGCTACTCTTAGACTTTTATTTTGTTTTCAGTATTTACTGTTATGTTTTGTTTACACGTATTAATTAGACGAGTAAGTACTAAATTTTAACTTAATTTTAAGTGCTACTTGCCACTTGCTAGAAAATTTTGTCTTTACATTCAATTAATAACTTAAAATTGAGTTAAAATTAAATAATAAAAAAACCTAGTTATCTACTTAATACGTGTAAAACAGACATTATAGCGGCAACAGAAATATATTTTCTGTAAAATTTTAATTCTCATGTTATTGCCGTTTTTTAAACACTGATGGACAGACATCGAAGTCCATTTTCCACGTTACTAATAGGTTCCCGTTTTTTCCCTTTGGGTACGAAACTATTAAAATTATGTTTCCATATAAATTTCAGCAATAAAGGAGTCTCCTCGTTTTCTCTTGGATCCCAGCATCAGTACCGTACACAGTACAAGGTATTAAATTCGTATTTTACCTTTACAACAACAAAAAAAAATGTTTAATCGCCTTTCAAACAGCGAAGAAAAACCATTTTGCTTATGATTATTTTACATTGTCTTTTGAAAATACATCCGTACTAGTATTATTAATATAAAAGTATGTATGTTTGACTGACTGTCTGTTACCTCTTCACACTCAAACCACTGACCCATTTTGAAAAAATTTTATACGAAACGTTACCTTGAGTTCTAGGGAAGCACATAGGATACTTTTTATTCCGGAAAAATTTACGGTTCCCACGCATGTTGCAGGCATCATCTATTCTGAAATAAGGTATTTATAGCAAATGATATCATAAGCATCTGGAACGAAATATAATTCCGCAGTGTTATTGTATTTGCAAATAAAACGAATAACGATCACTCTTTATTTACATACACAATAAAAGTTTTCTGCTATAACAATAACAATACGAATATAAGAGAAAAATAGTTTTTAATAAAAGAAAAATATTGTAGCCACACGCAAAAAATATCCCAAAAATATTTTCAGAGTCCACAGAAAACCGACCGCTGGAAATGTTTTTAATAACAATACGTCTCTGATACCATCACTCTTACTAAATATAACCTAGAGAAGAACATCCTTTATTGATATTTAATATTTAGATGGAGCTTGAAAAAAGGGTTTACAGAATAGCTGGTTTTATTTTCCAAAATTTCAATTCTCAATACATTTATATTCTTTAAGGATTTAGAAATTTCCAAACATAAAGCGAAAGCGAGTTTAGCGATATATGCATAGATATTAGATATAAACAAGGATATAATGGTGAACGCACATCTATCAGAACCGAACGAATCGAAATAATATATAAATAATTATAATATTATCTATTGACGCTTCACACCACGTCAGTCTGGCCCCGTGCTAAGTACCTGAAGGACTTGTGTTACGGGTACCAGACAACGGAGATATATTTAACACTTTTATACTATACACATATTTAACATTTTTATTATGTAGTGCTCATACTTAATATACATCCAAGAACCAAGAACAATGAAAAACTTTTGTTCCGTCGGCGGGATTCGAACCCGTGACCCCCTACTTAAGCTACCAACGAGCTTACCAACTGAGCCACAGAGGTCGTCATAGTCATTATCAACTCGAATTTGACAACGAGCGATGATTCGGCGCTGGCGAGGTTCAATGACATTTCACATATCGAATTCTAAAATTCATTTCCTTCGCCGCGTTCGGCTAGTTCGTTTCTGATCGATGTGGGCTCACCATTATAACTAGGTTGAAGGCCATTTTAGCCGAACAGCCCCCCTAGACAAGTGGCAAGCGATTAACGTTTACGATAATCGCTTCGCTTATTTTGTATGGGATTGACATATTATTCGAACCATATAAAACACGCCAAGCGATTATCGAAAACGATACTCGCTTGACACTTGTCTAGGGGGGCAGGTCAAGTCAAATTCTTAAACATGTAAAATCGGAACTTGATTCGTTTCATCCAGATAGTAATATTTTCAGTTATGATAAACTTCCCGCACATTGTAATGGGGCGCAGCGGAGCGGGCTTTCATACAGCTTCTGCGACCCATCACACAAACAGGAGAAATTGTTTTAAATATGCCCAACCCGCTGCTCCCCATTGCAATGTGCGCGAAGCTTTACACCGTAACACGCAGTTCCGTCAGTAGCCGTGTCCCGCCACTCGGGATTATGTTAATTCTGTCTCGGAGACATTTGTCTTATGTAATGCCCCGGCTTTCCCTGTGCATCTTGTTTACGATTATTCGATCTGGATCGTGAATACTCGTGAGTGAATTTCTTTACATTCAAAGCGATGTATCGAAGAGGAATCGTACTCTAGGAAACTCATGTATGAGAATTTAGTTTCTTATGTTTGAACCGTTTGAACTATTTAGTCTAGATTTTTACAATTTTGAAAGAATAATCTAGCAAGAAGAAAAATAATTTATCCTGACCTAAAGGTGCCTTACCGAACATTTCGGCGCGTTACCTACGAAAATTCAAATAAAAAGCATGTTTAGGGTTCCATACGCGAAGATCAGAGCTACCTTACGAATTACCTTTACCTGATTCATGGTCTATGAGTATTCATAAATGTAATTTTCACGAATCATCATGATGATAGCACTTGGAGAGACTTTATTTTATCAGCAGATCCAAAGTAGCATTTTATAGTGCATACGGGTTTTATTTACGTGTATACTTTTAATGGGTCGTTCGCATCGACGCTGCCGGCAAATGATGCAGTGGTTTAAAGACAACTTTATTGTATTACTCCGCCGTAAATGACTGCAATGTCTGTTTATTGGCCTCTACGCTGATTTTATTAACTTTTGAGTGAAATGCGTTTTAAATGTACTTGCATATGACCAGCTACAGCTAGTTTTGAACTTCTATTTATTACTATCTATATATTAATACGAGAGCTGAAAACTTTGTACCCCTTTTTACGTAAGACGCGTAGATGTAAAAGCATGAATATTTTCCCAGTTATCGTTGAAAATTAGGAGGAGCGTGAAATATCAATATTATTTTAAAATATGCTTTAATATGGTCTAAAATATGCTTTGCATATTTTTATTCAATAATATGCTACGCACACTACAATATTTTGACATGACTTAATAGCACACGAAATACTCTTTTGTTTATGGTTGAAGTCTGTAATTTTTTTATTTAATGAGACTTATATGTTAAACTGAAGTTGGTGATAATCTGTAAAAATTGAGAAATATTAATGGTCGATTATCGACCTCTAGCTGTGATGTAATAGATGATGCCCGCAATTCCGTTGCGCCATAATTCGTTTATCGCGTGGGAGCCGGATAAAAAAAACTATGCCGTTTTTGGAGATACTTTTAGTCAATTCCCCGGGACTAAAAGTATCTCCAAACCAAATTTCAACAAAATCGGTACAACAGTTTGAGCGTGAAGAGTTAACGGACACATATTCGCATTTATAATAATTTGTATTCCGTCTAATATGACTCATAACAATAATAGCTGCCTACAACTTAGTTATTTCTTCTTATTTCGGTTAGCGGATTTACATGCTAATCTCAAATGTTCCCAGTTTTCTTTTATCCTGTACCAAATCCAGGTAAATATATCAGAGGAATCAAAGTCAGCCTTACTTTCTGGCTGCCAGCCAATCGGACAACTTGATTTTTTGCAGCAGATAAGTCGAACAGAAAATACAAAATGTTACTGCGAATTGAAAGTAAAAAGACTATCCTGGAATTTTGCTATGATGAATTTTTATTGTTATTAAAATGACGAGACTGAGCACACAATTTTATAAAAAAATTAACATTTTGCTGCCTGATCGTCTAGGGAGCGAGGTATTACACGTCATCCTCTGTTAGGTCTGTTAATTTAAAAAAAATGTTGATTTTCAAACAGGGATAGAAGTTCTATTTTTATGGTGAATATTAACTAATAAATAATAACAGTAGCAAAAACCACTTCAATAATGTCGCAAGCATCCGTGGCCTCGAAGTAAAACCTTCGGTTCGCACTCGAGAGGGTGCAGGTACAAACCTCGACGGAGGCGTGTACCAATGAGACATTTATCGATCTCAAGTACATAATACGAATACTCATTGCCTTAGGAGAGCTAAGCTTCGGCACGAATGTGCCAGCTCGACCGGAGTGATAAGGCCTCACAGAAAACTAGCGTGAAACGGCGTTATGCTGTGTTTCGTTCAGTGAGTGAGTTTACCGTTAGCCCAAATTCCCTAATCCCCTATCCCTATTTCCATTCCCTATTCCCTCATGAAGGCCGGCAACGCACTTGCCACTCTTCGGATGTCACAAGTGTCCATGAGCGACGGCAGTTGCTTTCCATCAGGTAGCCCGTCTGCTCGCTTGCTCTCTTAATATTATTAAAATATAAGCCCGAAAACTGCCTTTGATTTCGATTTCTATGTAAATTGACTTTACATAAAAAAATATATTTTCAGGCTTTGCAACGTGTCTAAAAGTAACTAGTATTTTAAAGTCGATTAGTGGCGTCAGTGGCACGCACACATTTATGGCGACTGTAAATTGCCTGGCTCATGTGTATAAGAACAACAAGGGCGGTAAGTGGGCGCCACGCTGGGGCACTCAGGCGGACAGTGCGCCACTGCGGCCCCACTTCCTGGAACCAGTGTCGATGAACGCGAAACATCGATACACTTTAATAAATAAAATTTGGTTTTCCCATCCCTTGGTCTTTGTTCTTGAGTCACAGCTATTTATATGCATTTGAATGCGTGCACCGAGTTCTCTTTCTTTTACAAAAGTAAGAATATATTTTTTTGGTTCATTTCATTTGAAACAGACTTTACAATATCGGCGAACGTGCAAACACCCGCACTCTCGGTCCTAGTAATTTGTCAACGAGTTGATCTAAGGTATCCGTCATGATTCGGCACGAATGGGCCGGCTTGACCGGAGCAATACCGCGTACTCACAGAAACTTTGTTTTGTTCAGTCAGTGTGTTTACCGGAGGCCCAACTCCCCACATCTCATTCCCTGTCCCTATTCTATAAAAGGCCGCCTACGCACTTGCAACTTTACTGATGTTACAATTATTGTCCACGGCCAATGGCAATTGCTTTCTATAGGATGAACTGTCTGCGTCCATACACACTTTAAAAAAATATTTTCTTCAAATAAAGTTCAGGCAAATGGATCTGTTTTGTATCAAACTTTTTTGTATAAAAATTTGAAGTCGTAAAGCTAATAAACCGATACGAGTACCTTACAATATTTTTCAATTCTATAACCATTTACCACCTAATTACCTGCAAAGTCCATTTCCCAATCAGTAAATTACAATCAGCAGACGACGTGAATTAGGTGATTGGTAGTAAGTTTGAAGCACTAACGAGTACTGGGTACTTAGTCAAATTGCATTCGTTAGTCTTATACTCAAGCACTGCGTTATATAATTATAGCATTATTATGATAGTGTGATCTCAAAATATTATAGTGTGCGTGTTGTAGTACGCGTAGCTTTTTATTTATTAAAAATAGGCAAGATTAAGGTATATTTTACAATAATATTAATATTCCACGCCCCTCCTCCATATCAACTATACCTGGGAAAATCTTCATGCTTTTACATCTACGCGTCTTTCGTAAAGAGGGGTAAAAAGTTTTCCGCTCGCGTATTAATAAATAGATATGACCATATATAAAAAATTATGCAAGTCTGATTTAAAGTGCTTATATTTTGTGGTGTAAACATTACTTCAAGAAATAAATAAAACATGGTTCTCACTATCGGGATAACATCATATATGAGGAGTGAGGACCATACAGACAATTAAACACAGACTATTAAACAATCGTCTGTTAGTAACACGTTGTTTTTTCGACTGCTCTGCTAGTTAACAGCCACATTTCCTATTGATTGATACATTAGTTACTTCTCCCAACAGTATAAGTAATAATATCCTGCGTAGTCGGTATATTAGATAGTTAAGTAACAAATAACTTAACGGCACATCATAGTTTTATTGGAGAAGTTTTGATTATACCATTGTACGAATTTGCCGAAGTAACGCGTAGCTTTTTATAACTTATTGTCGTTTATTGTTCGAGAAAAGTCCATAATCGTAAAATTTAATCTTAAAGATATAACGTTTGAATAGGCAGTAGTATCTCCAGATTCACGTGTAAAAATTCATACTAATAGTATTACATACAAATGCGAGTGTTTATTTGTTGGTCGTTCCTCATTTGAACAAAGCAACCAATCGACTTGATTTTTGACATAGTTGAGAGGATGGAAAGTAACAACAGGTAGCTTACAAGAACATTTCTGCAGTTTTTAGAGAAACCTGTTTAAAATTTAAAAAAAAAGTGCTCAAGGCAACCCAACTGGGGTTTATAACCCTTTTTAGGGTTCCGTACCCAAAGGGTAAAGAACCCTATTACTAACACTTCGATATATATCTGTCTGTCTGTCTGTCTGTCCGTCTGTCTGTCCATCTGTCTGTCTCCAGGCAGTATCTTAAGGACGGTAATGGCTAGAGAGTTGCAATTTGCACAAAATATGTATTTATATTGTCGCTATAATAACAAATACTAAAAACAGAAAAATTAAATATTTAAAAGTGGCTATTTATTATGTAACAATGTGTTTTTTTTCAAGCATCTTCTTCTTGGTACTAGATGGCGCTGCAATACGTCTATATCTCGCTATCGCTTGCATGGAGATGTAAAAATAAAGCTGTTTGACTTTCAAAACACTGTTCGGTCAATTTATTGCTTTTACTGGAATGGAACCCTTCGTGCGCGAGTCCAACTTGCGCTTGGCCGGATTTTTTTGCCGTCAAATAAAAGTTATGCGTTAAAAAAATCATTTACTTTAGGTTTTTCTCCGATTTTCGCCGTTTAAAAATCGATAAAAATGAGAGACACTCCAGCCGGATTCCGTTTTAGACTTTTACAACTGAACAAAATGTTATGTAAAAACTTGAACACGAACAATTAACGGTGTTCGCAGATTTGGCACCGGGCCGCGGCTCGAGCGGCTCCTCAGCCTTAATGAAGGCGCGGGAGAGCCTCCGCCCGCCGTGCCGGCTGCCGCCCGCCCTCCAGCATGTGCAATCGTTTGCGAACTTACACGCCAAGTGTAAAACTCAATATTTAGTTCAAAAGTTATCGGGCGCAGACAATTAGTGGCAGACGAATATTATCGTTATTTAACGCTCGACGAAAATTATTAATTGCAATCCATACTTCCATATTAATATTATAAATACGAAAGTCTGTCTGGCTGTCTGTTACCTCTTCATGCGATTTCGCTGAAATTTTGTATGGTGATACTTTGAGTCCCGGGGAAGGAAATAGGATACTTTTTATCCAGGAAGAAAGTACGGTTCCCGCGTATACATAATAATATATTATTGTATCTTTGTAATTAAACGTATCGATGTGGGTATTCAAGTAATCATTCCTATTGATTTTATGAATCTGACAAACTGCATATTAGGATGTATAACACAATTACATTAACAAAACACTTGACCTTGAAAAAGAAATGCAAAAAAAAAAAAAATGTCCAAAAACAACAACAGAAAACTAGCCAATAGTTACCTTGTGTCGATATCGATATTTAGGCTAGTTTTCTATTGCTGTTTTTGGATTCATATTCGTGATCAAAGTCGCAGGGCTGAGCTAGCTCGTGATAATTCTGTTTAGTTTAGTAAGCGAGCGCGGCGGAGCGAATTGAAAACAAGATAACGGATAATGTTTGTCCCATTATAGTCTGCTGCTGAATATAGATCTTGCTAATGAACGCTCAAATTGCCCGCTCCAAGACTTGTTTGTTCATGACTTTGGAACTATTTAAAATTCCGACGTAGTTCTTCCAGATAACGTAAAGCCGGAAAGCGACAATTTGCGTGTTGTTCTCGCCAGAGCTAATAGGTCCCTTTTGTAGTCCTGAACATTTTAGGACCTGCGCAGACAGAGTAGTATTTAGGTATTGCTTGTGGATTTTAAGTTTGCAACTTTTGAACTATTTAAATCTACCGCCGTGGCCTAAACCGAAACAGTCAGCTTCGAAAAAACTACGAAAATTACTGTAATAATTCAAAAGCAACAACAGAAAACTAGCCAATTGTTACCTGTATCTTGTATCGGTATTAAAATTTAAGCTAGATTTTTATTGCTGTTTTTGGACATTTTGTTTTGTTTTTAAACATTGCTTTATCAAGGTCAACTGTATAGTTAATGTGACCGTGTTTTATCAAAGTCGCAGGGCTGAGCTAAGGTATTGCTTGTGGAATTTAAGTTTGCGATTTTCGAACTATTTAAGTCTGTCGCCATGGTCCAAATTGAAGCAGTCAGTCTCGATAAAACTGCGATCGGAAAAATCGCATGCAATAAAAATTACTATAATAATCCCGGTAGTTTCCTCGTTGATAAATTCTTTTGAAGATAATAAATGCGCCCGCCGTATGGAAAACATTTCCAATTGAAATGTCGTTGTACAATAATTGTCGGTTATTACCGTCGGTTGGGGTAAAAGGCCATTTCCACGAATGTGCCGGCCGGCGGCCCGCACGGCGCCAGACTTGACTCATATAGTCTAGAACGAGGGCAATTTAACTTTCAACTACATCATTCCATTTTAGTTCGACAAAAATAGATAAAATTGTATTACTTTGTTTTAATTGGACACAATATGGCCGAAAGTTTTGGCATTTGTGTTAGCGATCGCCCGCGCGTTATTAATTTGAAAGTGAAATGTATTCTACTTGCAATCAAACATTTTATGAACATCTAACTTAAACTTATGTAGGTTAACAATAAAGGTCTTGACTGTAATAATAAAAGTTATTTTAAAAATAGTCTAAAGCGTAATAAACTTAACGTAATTTGAGATCAAATGTTAACATTGGTGCGAACAAAATGAAATCGTAAATCGCGTAAAAAGAATAATATGGACATAAAACTTCTTAAAATTTGTAATAAAAAAATCTAAGTATTCTCTATTGTCCTCCACGTGGAACAAAATATACAGTATTACGGCATATCCAACAACTTATTGCATAAACAACCAAACATTGAAGTTCTTCTAAGCTGTAGCCCAAGACAGTAAACAAAATTATACAAGTGAAGACCTCGGAGATATAAAACTAGCACCCAAATAAGCAATGACCAATATTATCGATCACATTAGGGGCCACATATAAAATGGAGTGTTAAGGCGAGACCTTTTATTCGTCTATTTTGTGTTTGGGCGTTTCGCGTAGATTTTTCGTAGATGTCATTTTGTGCTAATGCCTGTTGTGGGGCGAGTCGCGTACGAATTGCCACATTTGCTCCCCGCCTGCCCCCCGCCCCGACCCGCCCCGGTCTCCCGCGCCGACCTTAAATCCTGTGTTTCGAATGAGCCAATGCATCTTAAGTGAGGGAATGTGACTTTAAATTGTTGTGACGAAATTGTGGAGGGCCGAATGTCGTGTTAACTTGCGATGTTTGAGTATTATCGAGGGACGCAAATTTACTTTTGCTTTTGTGTAATAGGGAAGGTTGTTAAATATTTTGTAGCGGCAACTTGTTTTTTATTTGAAAAAGATACACATAGCCTACAAGTTCAAATATCAAGAGGGCAAGCAAAGCTAAGACGCAAAAATATTATTTCGTAGAAACTCATCAATCAAGTCGTTAGGTAACTGTGAAGGTGTAAGATAGAAATGATAGAATATACACAAATGCTCAACAACTTTTACGCAAAATAAAAAAAATGTAATCGACACGTTTGATTACGGTTTTTCAAATTAAGACAAGACTTTTTAATTCTGTGTATCTAATAACATAGTGTTCATTGAATTGCATAACTTAATAAGCTCACTACTATCCTATCATAGTAAATTTACATAATAGGGAATTAATAACTTAACAATTTCCATAAATGGGGTACCAAAGATGTTACATTTTAAGCGTATTAGTAGGTGAGACGACTAATAGGCCCTGAGTGGCGTAAGATTGCCGCGAGAACGTTACAACGCACTTGAGCATGCATAAAGCACTTCGAGGCTTTTATTACGTGCAATGAAAAACCTTATTTAAAATTGCTGTGAAAGGTGAAAAGTAGACTATGTTAATGTAAAGGCTGCCGTTGTGTAAATACGGTCACAGTGTCAATAAAGAAATAAGTAACGTTTAATTCATATTCGATTAACTTTTGATATCTATTTAGACTTCCGACTCCCAAAAACGAGGAGGTTATATGTTCGGCTGTGGATTTTTTTTTATGCATGTTTAACCATAGCTCCGTCGTTTGTAAACCGATTTTGAAAATTTTTCTTTGTTATTTAGGGTATTGTTTGGAATAGGTCCATTCACCATTCACCATGGTGATAGCTGATGATGGGAACCTTGAGTAATCGAGGGAGCTCCTCAAAATTTGTATGAAAACATATGGTGATTTTGGTTTTCCTAGAAGCATCCCAGGTATATGTTCGGCGTAAAACATCGCCGACGTCGGGTCGGCGTTGTTTTAAGAACTGAAAGCATCGTCATCGAATTTCCACACCAGTAAAGCAACAAGCAAAAACTAGTTGAAATTATTTTTAAATATTTTAAATTCACTCAAGATTGACGGTATGGTTCAACAACTCTCTGTCAAAAAATTGTCGTTTCCATCCAAAACGCGAATGTAAACAAAGTGTTGTGTTGTCACTTTGTTGTTGACAATCGCTATTTGTATAGAAAGTCGACAGAGGGTTACTGAACTATACCGCCAATCTTGAGCGAATGCATAATAGGAAGGCGAGTTGATTTTTAATACAAGATAAAAAACAAATGAAAATGAAATATTTTGCAGCACTGAGAAGTTAGCTACAGTAAATGCGAAGTGAAACAATTCTCGTGGGAACTCCCGTGCGTGGAAAATTCACGCTTGCAATAGCCGTATGGATGCCCCTCGGAATAATGTCTGCCGCAATTGGAAAAGGCAATAACATAGTTAGGGCGGTGCGGGCACCTGAGACTAGGTGTTAATGTTGCACCTCGACCTACATGCGGCCCGCCGGCCTGCCGTCCCGCCGGCCCGACGACCGGCACGGCGGCCCGACGACCGGCACGGCGGCCCGACGGCCTGGACACGTCCGCCCGATAATTGCCGCATACGCAATTAGGGAAACGCTATTAGCCAAATGAAATTTCGTGCATGGAAGAGTTATAGCCACGATGACTGATTAAACTAACAAAAGGTTAATAAACATGACTCATTGGATCGTTAACGCGTTTGTTGCGAGCGCATCGCAGAACTGATTGATGTAACTGTGACAATATAGATATTTATCTCATGTCGCGTTCCGCTTATTTTGATGACTGATTATTATGTATCATAAATAGTTAAGAAGTAAAAGCTACATGCTGACCACAATTAGGTATTGAGTGGTTACATCTATAGGAGACCCTTCGTGATGCTATATATTTTTAAGTATGATCAACAGACATAGACTAATAATAATAATAACTCCGACACCGATTTTTTGTCTGTCCAAATGTTATCGCAGTATACAAGAGCACTGTCTTTCTCGAATCTCATAAGCCAATGGGACAGATAATCGACATGACTGGCAAGGATCAGGCGCAAGACCGACCGGCCGAATAGCGAATCCGATAATCTTACTTGCATCAGCCTGCATTGTCTTTAAAAAATATAATGTCTGAGTTAAGAGCGGCACTCAATTTAAACCGAGAGTTGGTAGCAATTTTTAGTAAGTATTTGAGGCAAGCTAATGTAAAAACGGAACTGCAGACTGGTGAGAAGCGGGGCTGATTAAACTAAAAAAAAAATAAGACATTTTCCAAAAATATATTTCAGAAGCTAATTGCTTAGTGATGAAAAATCCTGTATTAAAATTATTAGTTGCCACAAGTACTTTCTAGTTGCCATAAATTTTATTCGCAAACTATTTTTGCACGTTGACACGCAATGTTAAATCCGCTAGTCTCAATCATCTAGCTTATCATTTCTGTTACTTAAATATTCAACTACAACATATAAGAAATACAGATTATTGCCTCAAATATATTTCTGGATTTTTTTTTACTTTAGGTAGAATGTAGGGTAGGCCTCGCTTCTCATCAGCCAGGTCTGCAGTGTCATAGGAGAGTTATATGACAAGATTTTAGCGTGCCTCAAATACCTATTCAAAATTTGCTATCGGCTCTCAGATTAGGGTGAATTTCCCAAACGGCTTTTTTTTTGTCTTCGTTGAAATTGTTATTAAAAAAAGATAATATTGTTCTAAATTATTTGTTTTAGTCTTCAATGGGTAGCTACAGGATTGTGGAAAAAATATAATAAGCCTAGGTCTATTACAAAGGTAGAAAAAAATAACCTA
>JAOTAV010026874.1:0-21174 GCA_026546445.1 Cyclargus thomasi
CGTCGGCGGGATTCGAACCCGCGACCCCCGGCGTAAGCTACCAACGCGCTTACCAACTGAGCCACAGAGGTCGTCTACCAACTTGACTCACTAGATGGTATTTCACATAGATCGTTCTAATTTTCCTATGAATTACGATCAAAATCATAAAATAAAAATGTATGGAATTTCGATGAATAAAAATACCATAGCCGATACATACCGACATTGTAGTGAGGAATTTGAATCTTTTGTGAAGGACTACATTCATTTTATATAATGTTTGACTTTGTATTGTGAGTTTTTTTTTTTTATGTAAAATTAGTGGGCAAACGATCCACTTGGTGGAAAACTTTGGACCAGAGCAGCATCAGAACGGTTGTGGTTTTTACTAAAACAATCTAAACATTTCCCCTCTTTTGGTAGACTGTAGTCGGGTAAATATAATCAGACGCTACGGTTGAACGAACATGGTGTAGGATTTATTATTATTAAGTGCCTAGGAGCAACCGGATCTTAATAATTTTTATTGAAACTTGAAAGTAAGTAAAAAATGAAACTAGCAAACTTCAAGTCAAAATTGAAGTCGATTGAGCTCCTTAATCCCCAACTAACACATAATATTATGTTGACTAGTAACGACTTAAACTTCACTAAAAGTATAAAGATTGAGTAGTTTTTTTAAGCGAAATCATCGAATTTTAGAATAAATTTGCAAAGGTCGTTTTATAGATTCGGTGACCTCTGTGGCTCAGTTGGTTGATAGAAGCACGTTGATAGCTTAAGCCGGGGGTCGCGGGTTAGAATCCCGCTGACGGGGCAAGTTTTTCAATGTTCCTGGGTCTTGGATGAGGTCTATGATTGAATACGTGTGTCATATAATAAACATCTGAAATATGTGTATTGTATAAAAGTATTAAATATATTTCTGTTGTCTAGTACCCGTAACATTATGTACTTCAAGTATCAATTGAATTAATGTCTGGTTTACACGTATTAAGTAGTTAACTAAATTTTAACCTAATTTTAAGTCATTTAACTTGCCACTTAATTTTGTGTTCACATGAAGTTAGGACTTAAAATTAAGTTAAAATTTAGTTACCTACTTATCTATTAACACTTGTAAACCAGACATGATTTTAAGTAATTTTTGAATTGCACGAAATGGTGAGTAAATTAGTAATTGTAAGATGTATCAACAATATTCTTGCAACAAAGATATTTGAATTTGAATTTAAATCGTGTATGACCTTGGCGGGACGTACGTCAATTAGGATGGCAGAATACAACCGTATCGTCTTTTTCGGTGCTTCAAGAGCTATTAACGATATAATTTCTATTTTTATATAGAAATGCTATGGATTCTATAGCGAAAGGAATGATGCAGAACAAATCAAACTGAAGAAAACAAAATCTATGCTCAATAGATTTATATTGGCATCCTTATTCCTTATCCCAGCTGACGTCACAACTCACAGCTCACGTTAGCTTCAATAAATACGAACGTCGAAACTTGATCCTGACACCGACTAACGAAGCTTATAATATAAGGGCCGCGCACACTAAGGATTTATACAATAGAGCCTTGTATTCTCATTTTATTGTGCATTCAAATGTACGCGAGAGCTACGATGTTCTCTGTAGCTATATCAACATAAACCTGTAATGTATTTTTTTATGATGTGTAGGGTATATCCAAAGAGTCGTAAGTGCGTTGACGGCCTTTATGATTTGGGAAGTTGGGCCACGGGTAAACTCACTCACCGAACGAAATACAGCACAACGCCGTTTCACGAGAGTTTGCTGTAGGCCGTGGTATGACTCCAGTCGGGCCGGCCCATTCGTGACTTCGCCACTGCAATGAGCATCCGTCTCAAAATGAGCAAATGTCTCGTTGGTACATGCCTCTACTCGATTCACAGGTCTTCCCCACTGGTAAGACCTGTGGATCGCAGTCGAGAGGGTGCAACTTCAAACTTTGTGTAGAGGCGTTATTTTAACTAATTGCATTAATTTGATTATTTTAACTCAGTAGCCTAGTGAGGCTTGCAATGCAAGAAAATGCTACCACTATATATTACCACATTTCATATCAGTGGACGATGCTCATTGAAAAAAATAAATATATTTATGCCGTAGGTTGAAATATATCATTATGTTAGATGTATCTATAATATGCTGTTGCACAGCTATCATTTGCATTAAGAGAAATGTTGCAATTTAATTCAAAGGAATAGTGTGCGCTTGCCTTTACATCCCTTGTTGACACAGCGCTTACCTGTTGAACTAACGAGATCGAACCCCGCTAACTCTTCTAACACAATTTATCTTATATATAATAATTTTATAAAAAATGAAACTTCCTCAGAGAAAATGGTGCATAGATGAATTAAAAAGTAACAAATAATTTTTAATCTCTGTTAGTGCCTTTTAAGGATTGGCCTAAGCCTCATCATTTCCCGTAATCAATCTTTATAATTTTGAAGTCGGTACCAGCGAACTGAGCGTAAGTTTACTGTCAAGAATCTAAGAATTAGTAAAAGCTGGTACCTACTTCAAAACTATAAAGGTTGATTAGGGTTTCGAGTATTAGTTTCAACTTTTTTGAAATCCGTTAAGAAAAAGTGGAGTCCATATAAATTTCAAGGAGTCCCTACGATTTCTCCTGGGTGGATCGCATCATCAGTTCACCACTTTTGGGAAAATGAGAATACCCTGGAACTATACCTTATACAAAACCAAAATAATTTTAAAAATTGGTCCCCAAACAAAAAGAAAAAAACGATCGTTGTTCGAATTGAGAAACCTACTCCTGTTTGGAGGTCATTTCCACGGGTTTTCAAGGTTTGAAAGGTTTCGGGTTACCTGAGGTTTATAGCAAAGAAAAATAGGAAAAACCACCACCCACAGAATGTATACTTCCTTTTGTACAGCTAACGTTTTATTAAAAAATGGAAGAAAAGTAAAATATTGCTATAAAGAAAAAGGACGCATCGAACTTTTTTTCCAAAATTGTGCTATACTGACTTGGAGTCAGCAGAAAAAGACTTATATTTTTAACTGACTGCGCCCGAAGGAGGGTTCTGTTTTTCGAAAGTATGTATGTATGTATTGTTGGGTACGCTCTGCAGCCTAAACGGCTTGATGGATTTTAGCTTGAAAGGTATCGTTAGATTTGTGTACTGTGAGAGTGACACTAGATAAAACAAAATATATATTAAGGCGGATTTTCAACGGTTTATGCAGTCAGGTTTTTGTATTCCTTATGCCAGCAATTTTCCATTGCTTTAGTATTGTTTTCGAAAAGCATTCCTTGTAAGTTACATTTTAAAAGCATTTTCGAAGCAAAAGTTTACCGTTTTTAAAAATACTGCGAAGGGAGCCAAAGAACTCGATTATGCGACGATTAAGATAGCCTAAGTGACACTGTGCAACCAGTTGAAAGGTGTACCTGGTTTTAGTCATTGGAACTACAACCCTAAAGCTAAGAAAATATAGTCTAATTTTAAGTAACAGGTTGGTAGAGGAGGATGGGCTATATTTAGACACGTGTCTCAACAAATCCAAGATCTATGATTATCAATACTAGGGATAATTGATAGCGTGGCATTCCTGGGTGGATTACACCTGGGTGTTTACTATCATCATTATTAACAAGCTTTTGCTAGCGTTTTTTTTATGATATTTAGAGGCAAGCGAGCAGACGGGTTACGGTTGTTGTGTCGTTGCGGGTCCCAAGGCAGCTTTAGCACGTCCCTCGGGCTCCCTGAGATCATATCAAAGGGTTTTCGTGGTTGGATACCGCTGTCGATCCTGGCGACACAGGAGATGCAGTGGTGGGAGTGTGTGGTGGGCCAAAGCCCGTTAAAAAAAGACGGGTTACGGTTACGGGTTGATGGATAGCAACTGCCGTCCTCCATGGACACTCGCGACATCCGAAGAGTCGCAAGTGCGTTGTCGGCCTTTTTGAGGGAATAGTGAATGGTAATATGGAAAGGGGATAAGGGAAGTAGGGCCACCGGTAAACTTACTTACTGAAGGAAACACACCACAACACGCCACGCCACGCCGGTCTTCTGTGAGGCCGTAGTGTCACTCCGGTCGAGCCGGCCAATTTGTGCCGAAGGATAGCTCTCCCACGAAAAAGAATTTTCATACATTTCATCCCCTATTTTAAAACGTTGGAGGTAGAACTTATCAAAATACGAGTATACCACGGCTTATCCCTATCCCTATTCCCATTCTCTATTCCCTCATGGAGGCCGACCGCACTTGCGACTCTTTGTCACGAGTGTCCATGGGCGCCGGCAGTAGCTTTCTATCAGGTTACCCGTCTGCCCGCTCCGTAAATGTCATAAAAAAAATTGTTTGGTTGTCCCTCCTACACGTCCTAACGAAGCAACCAATCGACTTAATTTGGCATAGACTTAGTTGATAGCATCGAGAGTAAAGCTACCTTTGGTTTTGAAAAAACATCCCGTTTTTTTTTTCAAAAAATCTAATTTTATCACAGCAGAATAACGGTCCCCGCGCTATAAAACTATTTGCTACGCGACGAAATTCCAAGAAAACATGCACTGGAAGTCAAAATGTTTTTAAAAATAAAAAAATTAAAATTCCAATGAAATCAATACTTGAATCAAAATAAGTTGGCGAGGATTTTCATTTAAATTTTGACATTTTATACGAAGTTTTGTGCAAAGTTATGGCGATTCAACCATAGACAATTTAAAATCGTACCTTTTCTCAGTCAGGGGTTCAAAATCCTCCAAAACAAAAAATATAAACCAACCAATAATAGTTTTCAACATTTTTCAACAGCAAAAACTAGACTAGATTAATTTGGATTTCAAGTTATAACTCTTCCTGTCTCTAGCTACAAAGTTACGAGACAAATTCGCAGACAGATAAAAAAGATCAGACGGAATCAAATGAGATTAAAAAAGATAGGACAGTGCCACAAATAACAAATAAGATTAAAAAGACAGTCGCTACCAAATGTTACGGCCATTATATCTGTTACAACACGTTACGCCTGTCAGCATATATCACTCACCTGGACGAAATTAATCCAGGCTTTTGTGCCTAAACATTGACAAGGCAGGTTACAAATATTTCGTGTACGGTCGGTAACATAAAATGTTTGCTATTTTTTTATGATATTTAGAGGGAGAGCGAGCAGACTGGTTATATGATGGAAAGCAACTGTCGTCGCTCACCGTCGCTCGAAAAGTCGCTAGTGCATTGCCGGCCTCATCGTGGGAATGGGAATAGGGATAGGGGGGATTAGGGAAGCTGGGCCACTGGTAAACTTACTCACTGAACGAAACCCAGCACAATGCCAATTCATGGCTCTCCCACGGCAATGAGCATCCGCATTATGTACTTAAGATCAGAAAATGTGTCTTTGGTACACACCTCCACCCAGGTTCGAACCTGCACCTTAGTGAGTGCGAACCAAAGGTCTTAGCCAATAGGCCACGGACGCTCTAATGTTTCTGATTAAATAAATACTACGGGTCTGTGACTTATCGAATTGTTTGTTCCGTCGAACTGGAGTAATTAAAAGTGGGTTAAAATTACCATTCTAAAGTAACGGAGAGATTTAATAAGCGTCACCGGCTTTTAGCTTATCTCGAGCTACCGATAGTCGGAGCTTTATTGGCTGAATTAAAAACGGGCTGTCAAATAGAAATAGTTCCGTAGAATCTATAAACAGCGGCTATTCACGATTCCCTTTCGAGTTGGATTCGAAAACTTACCACGCACTTACTGGTGAGCTTGAACTTACCACGCACTTACTGGTGAGCATGAACTTACCACGCACTAACTGATGAGCATGAACTTACACGCACTTACTGGTGAGCATGAACTTACCACGCTCTTACTGTTGAGCATGAACTTACCACGCACTTACTGGTGAGCATGAACTTACCACGTACTTATTGGTGAGCATGAGCTTACCACGCACTTACTGGTGAGCATGAATTTACTACGCACTTACTGGTGAGCATGAACTTAGGAGGAAGCAACAGCGGTGATGCCTTGCAAATTCTAAACGAATAGTAACAGCAAATAATAAACAGGGACCATCCATAAAATGCGTCTCATAAATTTCATGATTTTTAGATCCCTTCCCCACAGGGAGGTGGACACATTTCGGAACCACAGTGTGCGGTCTCACTTCCTGAAAGTGTGTCGTACTTTATGAATGGTTCCTTATTCGCGTTAAGTAAATCATCAGATTATTACCCTCTACATTAATCGATACTGAACATCCTTGTCAAGGTAATGTAATTTATATTGTTGTTGAAGTGTTACCGAGAAACCTGGCCTAGAGCTGATGTCTTATATACATAATTATATGGATCTATTCAGCCTAACAGACTTGTGAATTGTGTAATATAATAAGATCTGATGATACCTGCAAGTCTATAGTACATTTTGGAATAGAAATCAAAGTTTTTTTATAAGAAATAGTTATTTCTCTTACCTATATAAAAATCAGTCGGGTTTTCCTTCCTGACCCTATAACTCCAGAACGTACGAAATGACTTCCACGGATTTGCATTCGTTGGAACGGTCTCGGGTTCCGTGAGGTTTGTAGTAAAGAAAATTTAAGAAAACTTTCAAGAAAAAGGAAGGAAATCAGGGTAGAATCTTTTTTCACCTACAGCGCCATATTTGAGACGTAGTATGCACTACAACAGCGCTTGACATCTACTCACTGTACTCTGCTTAGTTAATTTCACACTGATAAGCATTTAAATTTGTTTGAAAAATAATAACTCTCATATTTGTTACCACGCGGACGGAGCCGCGCGAGCCACAGCTAATTTTTTATAAACTTTACTTTTACGTATTTCTACGTTAAAAAAGTTGTTTCCAACGATATTAATCTATACTACCGATTCGTGACCTAGACTCAATCTCTAAAGTATCCTATGTCCTTCCCCGGGACTTCAAGTTTCTTCTTATCTACTTCATATTTTGCAGTTAAAAGCACATGAGGTAATAAGTAGACAGACAGACATGCAGACAAAACACACTTTCGCATTATAATATTAAGTACGGATTTACCAATAGTAGTGTGGGAATGAACGTGGTGGCCAAAGAAAGATCTTCCGACCGAGAAAGGTGTTACACTCGGTCAGGCCGAAGCCCACGTGATACATTCAGCTGTCGTATATATACCGCCGTGTTTCAAGAACTTCGATAGTGCGATGCAGGATTATTACGCTTAATGTGGGTACCGCCACAGTAGTATACGTGATATAAAGCACATGCTTATAGAACTACTGTTCTCTTGTAAAGCTAAGATATAACTTAAGACCACATATAAGGGCTAAATAAATAAATTAATTTACAGAAATAAAACACACAGAAGATATATTTGTCACATCATCGTAAAATTTTATAAGCTTTATGTAAGTGTTCCTTTCAAGCATGTTAAAGCCTAGATTTAAATAAAGCCCGATTTATAAAACTAGTATTCACTCGTTGCTATGCCCGCGTGGAAATGATTTTAAATTCACCGGGTGAAACTTTTTGAGAGAGCTTATTAAAAAAAATGTATGCAGAAGATAATATCTGACGCTAAACTTATTTTATTATTTGCTATGTATTAAAAACTAGCTTTCGGCCGTGACTACGACCACGTGAAATCTTATGATTATCCCGTTTTTGCAACATTTTTTAATTACTGCTCGGCTCCTATTAGTCGTAGCGTGATGGTATACAGATTTTAGTCTTCAATAAATGCACAAACCAACACAAAAATAATCTTTTAATTCCGGCCAGTAGTTCCTGAGATGAGGACTTTCAAACAAACAAACCTTTCAGCTTTATATTATTAGTATATATAGCAAATATTAACTTTATGAAATAGAATAATATATTTTTCGTTGCGTTCGATACAATTTATACGCAAACGCTAACGCTTACGTTATCTTATTTCTAACTACCTATGGAATATTTAAGCGGTGGGGTAAACATAACATGATTAATCTTATTTCTTCCAGGAGTTATACTATTACCGCGATCTGTTTATGGTGGCGCTACCGCTGTTATCTCCCCGTTACAGGTAACGGCTGTATATCAGAGATATATCGGAGATATAAACCGGAGTTAACAAGACTTGACCCCGACTACAGTTAAACGTTTGCATTACAATAAATCAGATAGGAGAAGTGTTTTATGAGAAATATCTAATAGATAACTAAAGATAATTGACAGATATTCTTATAATAGCGTCTTCTGCACCGGTTTCGGAGGTGACCGGAGTGCCCAGCGCGATTTTTTTTTTCACATTCGACCGTGAACGCGTTTCGCGTTTCCTTAGATTTGTTTGAGATATGTACAGCGCCACCTGGCGATGCTAACGGTCACATGTATAAATCCCATATGAAATCTTACTAAACGCAAAACACGTTCACGGTCAAATTTCATTTATTTAGGAGTGATTTTTTATACGATTAAAAATACGATTTTACGAGGAACATTATTTTTGCAAGACCTAAAGCAGCCTATGTAACTCTTTATACTTTTACCTAAGTGTATTCCAAAAGTAAAGCCAATTGGTTGATTCGTTCAGGCATGTAACAAAAAACAACACATTCCTATTTATAATGTTAGTATATCAAGCTTATATGTGATATGTATATCAAGCTTATATTTATGTACATCCTCCAATCAGGTATTTACAGCGCTCGTTTAGCTAACAAGCAGTAAACTGCGATAGACATGTTGTGGAGATGGACGGCCCGAGTTTACGATTTGTTTCCCTTTACCGTCTCATTTGGATTTCTAAATTCATCATCATTGAAGGTTTAATCATCCTGGTCGTCATCAAACGTTTGTCAACATAATCTTTGTCACTTTATAAATCATATAAAGGCTATGCAAAAAATAAGCAAGAGACGAGCAGACGACTGTTGCTAATTTTTCGCTTAAGAGGGCGATAAGAGCAAAATTGACTATCGCATAATTCCGTTTTATACTTGTTAATCAGCTACGAATCGTTTCATTTTTTGAACATAGATACTACATTATATTTGTGATCTCCTGTAGTAGCGATATATTTTATATAGATAGCTTAAAATTTTCTTGATAAAAAAAATCACAAAGATACATCTAATTTTGACGCATATTTCTTCGTTTCGCAAAACGGCGCATTCGACGGACTCAGTATTTTAACACACGATACAAAAGTATGTTACCGAGTTCGTCTTCCTGTAGAAGCGGTTTTTTTTAATTTTGTATATTTATCGAGTTATTAGGAAGAAAACTGTTTTCGCGGCGATTCCGCGTCGTTCTGTTTCACCTGGCATATGTATAACGGCCGTAAGTGTGAAGAGAGGAAGACGATGTTAGACCCTTTATGTTTTCGGTAATATGGATTTAATTTATATAGTCTGGAAATAGTATTATGTTGCACATTAGTTCAGTTGCGATGCAAGCGACATCTAAATATTTTCTTTCGTTTAAATTTTTTTTTTTACGCTTACATATTTTAATTTTTTGTTTTCTTAAGCCTCTTGCGTATACAATTAACGAAACGTCAGTCTACTGATTGAATTATTTTTTATCATTCTTTCTACAAACCTTAGTTATAATAACGTTCAGTTAAATCTCCAGGTTAAATAAGCACTTTCCCAGTTAACTAATGTATACCGGCCGCCGAAGCCATGTTCGATTCAATTAAGTTATTAGTCAGTGCCGAGATTACATTGTTTGTGTTGACGTTAAGGTAATACAACGATTATTTTGTATTTTATTTAACTAACTTTTGCCTGTGGTTTAGCTCGCGTGTAAATAAAGGTCGTGTAAAAATACGAATTACTCTACATCCTTTCAACCAAGTTTATGTGAAAAGTCTTTGGTTGTTCCAAAGGGTTGGGTTGGGGCGAAGCCAAAATTTTCAGTATCTTTGCAATATGTTGCCAGTACCTTTAGTCACAAGTGAAGATATAAGTGGAAGAAGCAGATAACTAAAATTTTAAAAACTTCTGGATTTTTGAGTTAATTGACGCTTTTGGACCAGAAAAATTATCTGAAATTAAAATAATGTGGGATTGGTGTATAGCTGGATAATTAAATAGGTAAGTTACAAGATTTGTCAAAATTTTATGGAAAAAATAAAAAATGCAGTAAAAAAGCAAAAATCAGTAAAAATATAAAAATCTGATTTTTGAAAATTTTATTGGAAAAATCGGTACATACTAGGAGGTTACAAAGTGTTGATTATCTGCTTGTCTTCAATTATTTATTCGGTAGTTTAAAATTATCACAATATTATTTTGTTTTTTATTCTTATAACAACGGAATGTGCTAGATTAAGTTGGTTCAGATTAGTACTTACAAGCGTTCTGCTGGCGTTTTCGTCTCTCGTCACACGTCGTAATTATAATCGGTATACCCAATTTTACCAAGCCGGAAGATATGCATCTACTTTTACTACGCTTCATATTGATGTGTGATGAATTATACCATGTTGGGCTGACGTAACATATAACCTTTAGATTTTACAAAGTTCATACGAGAATCACCCTTATGTGGCTGTACTAAAGATCTTATAAGAGGCAAAATAATGTTGAGCGTGTTGCAGGGAAGTGATAGATAAATTAACTGTGAGATGATAGTTGATGTAAGTTTAAATTTGCTGTTTCGAGATCAGAATTTTCGAGTAACATCAGCTGTTTTCTGTCTCAATAACATAAGGAATATAAATAATATATACGTTTGTTTCTTTGGATATTTGTCGACCAATCACGCCAAAACTATTGAATGCATTTCGATAAAATTGGATGACGAATTGTTTTGACGATTAAAAAGTTGTATAGGTTAAATTTGAAAATTCTGTAAAGTACTTATTAATACAAATTAAAAATTATATAAATCCCCGAAACCAAGTATGTTTATAAACATTCTGCTTTGCCTTGGGAGAGCCATTCGCACGAATGGGCCGGCTTGACCGGAATGATACCACGGCCTCACACAAAAATGGCGTGAAACGGCGTAGTGCTGTGTTTACCGGTAGCCCACCTTCCCTAATCCCGCTATCCTTATTTCCATTTCCTACTCCCTCTTAGAGGCCGGCAACGCACTTGCGTGAAGGCAGTTGCTTTCCATCAGGTAGCCCGTCTGCTCGCTTGCCCCCTAAATATCATAAAAATAATTCAACAAAAATGTCTAAGAACAATCGCACATCCCCAATACAAAAAACTACATTAGTTGCCACAAAACCCACTTTTAGTTATGAGAATTTAAAAGCTTTAAGCCGTATCTTTCTTTCACCGTTTTGACCTGTAAAAATTAATAAGGAGTCAGTGTGTTAGCCCGAGAGGTGATGTAAAATGTACGAGGCTGGGCGTCTAGCTTTTGTCAGTCCGTTGACCTCCTCAAATTTATAGTCCCCCTGTGCACATTCCTGCTAAAAACTGGACATTCCGAGCCTGTTATATCGGTTTCGAATTACGTTTAACTCATTAATTTAATGCTCCTATGCATCTCGTTTGATAAATTGTAGTGTAGGAACATTATAATATATGATGTCATTAAAATTTGCTAGAATATAAATGTCAATAAATATAAATAGAATACAGAAGTCATGATCATCTGTAACGTAAGGTATCATCAATAAAGTACGTCGCACAAGTTTTATGATTTTTAGAGGCGTTTGAAAATCATGAAATTTGTGCGACGTGTTTCATTGATGATCCACCTGTGACTAATGAGAGCTATATAATGGATGAGGGGTCTCATAAGTCACAGATGACCACATTTCTTAGATTGGATTGCTTCCTTGTGTAATGTCAATAATTAGTTATTTTACATCTAACAATCCTGCTCCCTTGCCTTTAAGTGTAACGTATTTTGACCACACACAATGTACTTCACACTTAAACTCTCACGCCATAGGCTGTAGCCATAGGCCCAATCTATAGGCCTATATAGCCTATGTGTTAATCAGTTTTCCTGTTAGTAATTTGCGCCCCCAGCAAGAGTGGGCTTCGGCCCAGAAGACTCAAGGAAGCTCAAGAAGGTTTCCTATATATTAATAAGCGAGCGAAAAACTTTGTACCTCTTTTTACGAAAGATGCATAGATGTAAAAGTATAAATACACATCCATAATTATTTTGTACTATAGCAAACCAGCTATGTGCACTTTTTTGTTAAAAAAATTTCTTTAGCTCCATAAATAAGCGATATTTTTGGCAACTTTTGTATTTTGTGATGTATGTATTAAATAAATGTCCATGTCGTGGTATCGATAATTTTGTAAAACTTGATTTCGTTTTCAATTCAATAAGATGTTTTTTGTTGTTTCTCACAAACTCACCGAAATCACTTATTTATGGAACTTGGCAGGCGCAGCGACGAATATCTGAATATTCAAAAATCGGTTCATACAAATTGTTATTTATAATGAATTAGTATAATAAAAATATAAAATTATAATAATAAAAATGTCAATATGTATTTAATGGTCTGCTTGTGATTTAATGTGGTTTTTTCGATCGGAACTTTTGTAGTTTCATAATGTGTTCCTTATTTCAATATGAAATACGCCGAACTTTTGTATCCTTTTATTATTGATTGGTTGGGGATATGTTTTATGCAGTATTTACATAAACGCCAATGTTTTTTATTCGACACGATCATCATGCAAGCGTCCACATAATCGGCCGTAGCGCTTTGTCAACTCGTCGATCAAACCGAATGTAGACAAACATCGAACATTTTCGCGCAACCAAGTTGCGGGCAACAGATAGACGGGCATAGACCGAGAACGCGAAACGCGTTCACGGTCGAATGTGAAAAGAAAAAAAAATGCTCTCAGCACTTAGGTATATTATTGTGAATATACTCTTCGCTTTGCTGTCGTTAGGAGCGTATGACAAACCTTTCCTTATTTCAAATTCCATTCAATTAGCATTAGTGAAAACTAAATTCACTGTCAAAATTTTCTTTTATTATAAAAATGGTCGAATGTACGTTGACCGATTGTCCTAGTGTAATATCTATTGGCCTGAATTTCAACAATTTTGTTAAAAAAGCAGAGGTTAGAAACTTTTAACTTATCATTAGAAATGTGGAGTTAAACAAAATAGGACTAGACAGACTCTAAATTTTTTGCTACAATACAAAAAAAAAATAGACGGCACGATCGTTTATAATTCACAGTACTACTTGGGTACTTAATTTTTTTTTACTTAATTATTTTGTGGTATAATTGTAGTAAAATTTAAGAATACTACGCTACTTTGCTACGCTACCTTGGCTAAATTTTATTAATTAATATTTATAATCGTCATATTATTAAAAATATAATATTTATTTAAATAATAGAGCTTACGTTGGCCATGACATATATCAAGCATACAATTTGTAAGGTGATTAAAATTTTGATTAACTTACCTAACCTACTACATTTAATTTATTTACATTTTTTCCAATGTTTGTTTACGAAAGCTGATACGCTTTTTTGTAACAGACAAAAATCTGTTTTTATATAAAAAAAGAGAAGTAGATATTAAAAGAATAAACTTTTGTTTTGGTTTTAAAATGTCAAAAGTCGAAACTTTTATTTTCTATTTATCTACACGCGTACTTCATGAATATTTATAACTATAAATTGTTTTAACATTGTCTAAATAAATGAGTAATAAATAAATATTATGTAATTTATAAAAGTGCTAATTTGTCTCGAACAAAAACCTCTCTAACTTTCTTAAAACCTCTTCTAATATTTTAGGCGTAACAGAAATATTATTAATCGCCGTCAAAGGTTTTTTAGGATTAAGGAAATATTTGAATTCTCTGATAATTTGTTAAATTTTCACTGCAAAATAGTTTTTGAAAGTTTCACAACATTCCACATAATAACACAGAACAATAACGTAACGTCAAAAAAAGTAGCCACTCACTCTTACCGGATCAAAATGTAATGTACACGCAATCTAGAATCCCGTTAATACATCGCCCTATTTTTGTGACACGGTCGGTTAAAGGTTTTGTATTTCTGACCTCAACATCTCGACCCGCAGACAACGATGCCTCGCTAACACGCTCTGAATAATCCGACAGGGGTTCCAAACCTTTCGTATCAGAGGTATTTTAATTCTAATTCCCATCAAACTTAACAGAAAATAGAATTATCATTAATTAATTGCAAAGTAATATGATAGTCTAGTCACATAAAAACAGGCTAGTTACCAGTAATTTTGCTTCTTGAACACACTCTATATTTAAACATTTCTCCGTGCAGTCTTTTGTCAAAATAGGACAAAGGGGCATACGAGAAACTTAATTGTCTGACAGTTGAAAGTAAGAAGCTGGTCACGACAAAGTCCCGGGATCTAACGGGAAGTTTGTTATTAAAATATACGATTGAACGAACACTCGTTATTTATTACACAGAAATATATTGCTGTCAATATTTTCGCTCTGACTCAGCACTGTGAAACAATAAGCATGTGAGCAGTATTCAATTATACGTTATTTATTTATATAATTTATGGCAGGTCTAACTAAGAGTGACATAAATAGTTGTATTGTTGTATCTTATTAAGGACGACTTAAGTCAATTCAGATATCGCTAACTTCGCCGAGAGCTCCGTGGCCTCGTGGGTAGACCTTAGTTAAGCACTCTTATGGTCAACACACATCCATCAGAACCGAAAGAATCTACGTCATTGACATCGACAGCGAAACATTCCGGCGAATCGGACGATTCAGCGCTGGCAAGTACGCGAGGTCCCATATCATTTCATCTAAAATTCGTTTTGTTCGCCGGAGGCCGCTCGTTTGGTTCTGGTAGAGCTCTGTGGTCGAAATTCAACCATAAATATTTTATTCCATCGAGTAAAGTAGCTATAAAATAATTTTAAAATATCAAACTTGAACAACAGATTTTTCTATGATTATCGTGTCATGTCAAAAAATTGTAGTGTGCGTAGCGTTTTATTTATTAAAAATATGCAAAATTATATAATATTTTAAAGTAATATGGTATCCCGCGCTCCATACCAACTATAACTGGGAGAAATTTCATGCATTCACATCTACGCTTCTTTCGTTAAAAGGGGTACAAAGTTTTCCGATCACGTATTAATAAATTAATAGTAATTAAAAAATTATTATTATTAAGGTAAAATCTGATAGTACCAAAGATGGCACGCCCCTGCTGCGCGTCACATTGTCATCACAGCTTTAACAAAAACAAAACCCTTTACATTAATTGAATATTTTAAAATCTTTTTTATTTCATACAATTTAAGTTCATAGTACTATGAGAAAAAATGAATGAAACCCAGATTGGAGATCCTATATTGATCGCGTTAGTCAAACCGAGCTGACATGGAACTCACATAATCCGGGCAAATAACGTAGGTCCGTCAACTGACTCTGTATCAATATCCTAGATGGTACACAAGAACAACTAGTATTGATACAATAAATATGACAGAATGTACTCTTTTCTGAGTATTTTCATAATATAATGCAACCAACTTCGACGACGACTTGAGATTTTGACGACCTCTGTAGCTCAGTTGGTAAGCACGTTTTTAGCTTAAGCCGGGGGTCGCGGGCTCGAATCCCGCCAACGGAACAAAAAAGTTTTTAATTGTTCCTGGGTCTTGGATGTGTATTCAATGTGTTTCATATAATAATAAAATCTTAAATATATGTATAGTATAAAAAGTATTTAATATATTTCAGTTGTCCGGTACCTGTAACACCTCGGGTACTTAGCACGGGGCCAGACTGACGTGGTGTGAAGCATCCATAGATATTATATTATTATTATTTTTAGAAACAATATAGTATATTGAGGAAAAACAGTGCAAATTATCCATAATGGGAAGAATTCCGAATTATTCATATCTAACAAATGATCTCCAAGTATAATGTACACAGATGTTCATAGAACTTAGAATGACCATTGTGCAATATAAGATGCGTCACTTATTTTTAACCGACTTCCAAAAACGAGGAGGTTATATGTTCGGCTGTGGATTTTTTTTTTATAACGTGATAAATCCCAGTTGAAAAAGGAAAAATGTATTTTATATATCTGTTTGTCACGTGAACTTCTTCTAAACGACTGGGCCGATTTAAATGAATTTTTTTCATGTGTTAAAGGCGATGTGACGACGGGTTAGACAGAACACAAACCAAGAGTAGCGGGACAATGTCTGTCGAGTCCGGTAGTAAATATATAAAACTAAAAGTGTCCATCCTTTCAACAAAGTCTATGACAACACTTAATAAAGTCTATTGGAAGGAAAGACAAACAAACTCAATTTCTCATTTATTATATTAGTAAGTATTGACTTAAATCATGTTGGTGTGAGTTCTAGTAGTAATCGCAACTTGTGTATGTGTGTAGTTTAGCAGATACGCTGTTTTGTGGGATGACTATTGAAATCATTTACGACATTATTCGTAGGACCAAATTCGGCAAAACTTCTTTAGATAAGACTAAAGTTAGGCTTTAATGTTTATGATAATTTGGCGGTTTATGGGTAATTTTGCGAAATGTCTTCTTAAAGAGTAGACTAATCATTATTTTTTATATATAAAATATTACATTTTTTAGACATTAAAAAGAAAAATATATAAATATAATAGTGTTATTTCGTTCACAATGGTTTACACCTTAACTTTTATGTTTTTTCATTTTTTTATTAAGTGTGAACTTTTTTTACAAACATCGTTAACAACATTTTTTTTTCTACTTTGTTTTTACTGTATTTTCTTGCAAAGCTTAATTTTTTAACTTAATCCGATAAAACTTAATGTATGTGTGAAAGTTATTAAAGAATGTAGGATTTTTTTTTTGTTAAAATAAGTATTATATAAAATAAATATTGTCTATTCTATTGTGTTAATTTCTAAAGGTAGAATTGGCTTTTGACCGAAGTTATAAATAACAATTTTATACTGACTCGGGCTATTTTAAAAATTATTTAAAAATATGAAAGTATAAATTTACAAAATATCATAAAATGCCTACCCGCTTACGCATATAAATATTAAAATAATGGAAAACACTCAAAGACGAAAAACTCGAATTATAAAAAAATCGTAACAAATCTTTTAAGTTTCGCCTTCATAAGTTTTAATTAACATACATTTAGAATTAATAAAAATTGATTTACGTCTTTTGATAGAAGCCAAAAATCACATAAATCAATCGCATATATCAAAAAATCACGTGCTCGTTAATCCTGTATTTAATAATTTACAGTTTACTGTTACTTTTGCAAAAAAAAAACTTAAAATACAAAACCACTTTTGCTATCGCTAAATTACCTTATTGGAACTGTCAAAAAATGTCGTGGCAAAAACTTGTGGAACTTAAAAAAAAAACTTTTGAACTATTTCGAATTTCGATCGAACGATATCAGTTTGCGTCCCGTACGCGCGCGGCCGTTCGCGACGAGATCCCAGCATCCACTAGCATGGACCGCGGTACGACAGTTATTTGTCGGTACAGATATTTTGATTACCTGCGTTTTTAGGTATGTAATTAGAAGCTATAATTGCAATGATTATTATAATCATTATTAATCTTTTGTTTATAGCTCTTCTGCGTAGACACTTCTAACTCATCGATTATGTCTCTACGTCTTTTTCTGTATGGAAAGAGTATGCGTTGTAAATTCGTCATAGGATTTAAATTTCAATTTTTACTCTGAAAATAAGAAATATTCAGTTTAACATACGGAAATATAAAATAATTAAAAAAATAAAGCCTTTATTAGTTCCTTAAAATTTTCAATTTTTGAATGGCATTAAATACATTTCTTTTCATTTCTTCAATATATATTATTATACAGAAATATACTTGAGTTAAACATGAAATGATTTCAAGTTCATATTAAGTATCATAGTTAATGTTTTTTAAGCAAGTTAAAATTGTCAAAATTTTGTATGCATTAATTATATATTATTTTCTTTATTTTTATTGAATATTTTTATTATTCCAAGAACTATTTCATAGGTGGCAATGCTTTTTTCACCAACTTTATTCAGGTTGTTACAAAAAATGTTAATCTTTATAGTGTGTATGAACATCCTCTGTAGAGTTTGCTGTAAAAATGCCGTGGGAGAGCCATGCTTCAGCACGATTGGGCAGGCTCGACCGAAGTGATACCACTGCTTCACAGAAAACTGGCGTGAAATGAAATTGTGCTGTGTTTGGATCAGTGAGTAAGTTTACCGGTGGCCTAACGTCCCTAACGTCCTATGCGTATTCCCATTCCCTATACCCTCGTAAAGGCCGGCAACTCACTTGCGACTCTACAGATGTCGCAAGTGTCCATGACAGTCGCTTTTCATCGGGTAATCCGTCTGCCTGCTTGTCCCCTAAATATCAGAAAAACTCTGGATGCAGTTAAGTTTTAAATTGTTTTACAGGCTTGTCGCCGGCTTATAGTGAACTATGTATTTTAAAGGACACTCATACTTTTAAATTTTACTGTTACACAACATTAAATTTTACTGTTTTATTTTGTTACACACAGGTACTCAATATTCACATGCTTAAGCATACAAAGGTCTAACTCAGAATCGGCCGTTGCGGGAAATTGTCATAAAAGGTTGACAACTTTATTTACAATTTCCTACAACGGGTGATTTTGAGTTAGGTCTATTTATGATTAGGCATGCATATTATTTAAAGTCAACAGAAACATTCAATCCCGAAATCCCAATAGATACTTTATCTGTCCCACGAAATTTTGGAATCCTAAAAAGAAACAGAATTAGATTATTGTCTTGCGGTATCAGAAGATAGTTGTGTATATTTTATATTTCTATATATTTAACTTTTATTGTTTTACTAAACTATTCTAATTTTGAGATCTGGGAATTCTCGTCTTATCAAATACTAATAAGTTGGTGCGGAATTTCGTACAAGTTTTGACATTTCTTTCGCAGGAGTCCATCTTCATAAAGACGGGCCGCGTGCGGCTTGCATGTGTGTAGTATCTACTATACGCCACCGCGCACACAAGGTTATCAGTCTCATCTAACGCACTATTATCACACTTTGATTTATTATGTAAAAAATAAAATTAAAATCATTTATTATCAGACAAATAACTTCATAATATTAAAAAGCAACAGACATTGAGAGATAACAATTACGTGCGCACAAAGAAGTAAAGACAGATAACAAAAAGTGTGAATTCTCATACAGCTCATCTCGTTACCCTGATATGTAGCTCAGTGAGTCAGCGAAGGAGAGTGCAGCGTATTATGTGTAAGTGCAGCATCTAGCTATAGCACAAACATGCAAGCCGTATGCGGTCCGTTTCTCTATGAATATGGACTACTTTGTTCTATATACTCTGGTCTGGTGTTTTTAAACTTCCAGATGTCATACAAAATACCTATATATTCTCATAAACAAAGTATCGAAATAACACTAGTCCGATATCCGGATCTGCGTATGATTTATTCGTTACAGTTACAATAGCTGTTACGTTTAACTGCGCTATAAATTAACTATTAACTGGTCGTATTTCCTGAAGGAGTCATCACGGTTCTACGCTAACTTCTAGCTTTATTACTATTCTAAACTAGCTTTCGACTGCGGTTTGTCTTGCGTAAAATTACGAATATTATTGTTTTATTCTTCTTTGGGAATAAAATATTTTTCCATCACTGAAATCGTACTATGTAAGTGGCTTATTTCTATGCCAAGAACATGTAAATTGGTTGCTCCGTTTTGGGAGTGAAGGAAGTAACAAGATAAATGTCCAAAATCAGATAACCCGACTGCAGGAACCATTGCAATTTAAACATCAAGTTATGTATATTTCTAGAATAGCTTGTAAAGCCCTTCATTTTTAATCCCTACTCATTCTAAATGGGCGGAAAATAATTTGAGAAGCTAACAGTTTTGACTTTAAAATTCGCCAAATAGATTTTTTTAAATTACCTAGTGTCACTTGCACTATCAAGACAAATCTAACGATAACTCATACGTTAATATCCATCAAGTCGTTTAGGCTACAAAACCAAACAATTATAAATATATACGGCATGTATTTATCGAAAAGAATAACCTTTCTTCTGGTGCGGTGTCGGGTTACAACAAACACACTTTCACATTTAAATGATATTGTTATGAATTTATTACTGTAAGTTGCGTGCGACTCTGGATACATCAATTTCTATGTCGATCGTACATTGAGTGATTCGTGATTGATTTTGATGGAGAATGTCCGAGTCTCTTGGGGTCTAGTTTTTAAAAATCTCAAGGACAATTTTGATAATACTCAAGTAATAACTAAGAGATATTATCTTCTATTTTATATCATTCATTATATATAATCCTTTGTCCTGAACTATAAGCATTTAGGAATCATCGTACAGCCTAAACCACTGAACGTAGAAACATGAAACTTGGTGTGTGTATTCTCCGTATGACGAAGGTGACTAATAAGAAGGAATTTTTTAAAATTTGTCTCCTAAAGGGTTAAAAATGGGGGTTAAAGTTAGTTTGGGAGAACGCGATTCCGTGGTCCGATCTGATCCAAAATTTGCGAAAACATTGTTTTATACATTTCATTCAAGGTTTAGTTAATAATTATTAGAGTATCCATACTAATATCATAAACACGAAACGCCCAAACCGCTATACTGATGTAGCCAAAATTTGGTATAGACATACTTTAGCGTTCGGGGAAGAACATGGAATAGTTTTTATGCTCGAAAACTGTACGGTTTCGGCACGACAAACGAATTTTGGCGCAGCGGAGTTGCGGGTATCTTCTAGTAAGGTTATATTTAACTTAAGTATAACGGATCTGTGCCGCACGTTGATGTCTTTTATATGAGGCCGGCTCGCGTAGCATGTTATAAGATGCTATTAATAATGTAATACATTATATGTCTGTATATTAAAATTCTCCTTTTAGATTTTCTATAACAATTTGATAGACTAAAACGTTATAACATTGTGAGAACAATGCAACTAAAAGTTTAAATTATAGGTCGGCGAAAGTTATTAATTTGTGGACTCACAGTTTCTCTTATTGTTAAGAATAATAAAACCTTTCACACACAAGGACATTAGAGAACCTCGTACTTCTTGCCAATAATGGACGCTTCACACCACGTCAGTCTGGCCCCGTGCTAAGTACCCGAGGGACTTGTGTTACAGGTACCAGACAACG
>JAOTAV010026885.1:0-21171 GCA_026546445.1 Cyclargus thomasi
ACTCGCTGCAGCTGATGAGACGGTAGAGTGGCCGTAGCTCTACCCAGTAAAACCCGTCCGTGTCCCAGCTTCTACGCCGGAGAGAGCTGCGAGAATCTGCTACATGTGTTCCGCGACAATTATAGTGACATCCTAGCCACGTCATATTATACATCAATGCTCTGGAGTATATTTTGGATATTGGAAAAAGTCAGAACAGTATGGCACCGCTTCTAAGCGTCATAAGCGCTGGCCAGCGTAATGGGTTATATTTTAGAACATACCCAACATTAAATAAAGAAACCAGACTGGATTAAGACAAAGGAAGAGCCTGCAATGTTGTATTGAAATAGTAAAAGTGTGGCAGTAAAAGTAATTTTAAGTTACTGTGTTCTTAAAGAAATCAAAATGGCCGAACAATTAAAAATTTTGAACCCCCATAAACAGCTAATCGCGTTATCCTATCTCGGAAGCGTAACGAATGCTGTAAAAAGCTTTCTTGATTCATTTTTCTACACGTAGAGCCAGAGATCGTTAAACAATTAGAAGAGATGGATTTTAAGCTGTGCGCACACCGAGAATTTTATTTCATACTTTCGAGATGTTTTCATTCAAATTCAACATTTATTATTGTAAATATGTAATTGAAAATGCAAGAAAGTTTATGCATAATTATTTTAAATTTAAAAGAGACATTTATATTTAGAAACGATTAGCTGTTGCCTGTGACTTTGTTCACGTCGTAAAAAAGTTTATAATAAACAAAGTTTCCTGATTTTTTAAATTTATTCCCGAATTTTCTTTGCTATTAAAAATGAATTTCCAACGAATGTTTTATGTCAGTTCTCAGTGTATTCCAAACTTAAATGTTCCAAGAAATTTTCTAACATGTTTGGATGATCAGCTGTTAGCTAGAGGCATTTGGTTTATTGCTTACCAAAGAATACTCTTAATATTTTGGTTATAAAAATATATCGTGCTCTGAACGTTTATAAATGTTTTATGCTTCTTACGAGGAACCGAAAATATGAATTATTTTTTTACCAACTATTGTTATATAGGGTGTAACACAACTAAGTGATAATAATTTAGTTTGTGTAGTAATCCATTATACCATAATATATACAAAAAGAAACAGTCGAGAAGAAAACACCCAAAAAGAAAATTGTAGCTTAGAACCTTGTATGAAAGGCACTGACCGCGAATATATTGAGATTTCAGGTTTAGGAACCAACTCACGGCGCCCCTTTTTACTTTCTATAGCACACTAGGGCGCCGCGGCGCACATGTTGGGAGCCCCTGCCTTATATAGAGTTCGCTGTAAAGGTGGCCGTGACATGGCTTTGAAAAATATATATTATAAAAAATACGCTTCCGACGTTACTTGCGTTAATTTTCACTTTTTAGCCGACTTACAAAAAAGGAGGAGGTTTCTTAATTCGGCCGTATATATGTTCTTTTGTTAAACCCTGTACCATACCTATTCCTATAACTAACGTCACCAAAACGTATTCAAATAAACAGAGCAATTAAAAAAATATATTTTTATTAGTTACTTTGATACGGGGAAAAGGACAAAAAAATAATTTTCTAGATTTGAATTAAGGTCTGGCTACTTTTTTTTGTGTAATTTCTAAAGTCAACTGGTTCCTCTCCGTAATCGGCGAATACAGACGATGACACGCGAGCACGATTGTGTGTAGGGCATAGTCGACTCTGTCCGCCAATATTTATTTATTTTCGCCTTCAATAGGCAAATTTCCAAATAACGAACGATTTTGTAGAGGCTGCAAAAGATTGCAGAATCCCACGCCACAATCTCGGATGACACGGCATTGTATGACGCATGTTGTCCTCAGTGTGGCCTCAATTTGCTGATTAAATTCAAATACTATTTACGTGACATATGTAATTATTATGCTTAGTTTAAGAGTTCGCATGTGGGGGACTGCAGGTAATCGTTGACAAAAAAGCATATAGTACCATCAAGAAACTGATTCGGACCAGACTTCTCACCGCCAACGCTCTGCGCTCCCGCTCTATGTCGCAGTCATCTCGTAGGTCACTAGTCACAATATGACCGAGATATTTGAAACTATCCACTACTTTAATGGCCACTCCATTAAGATCTGGAGGCGCACGCCGAGGTGGTTGTTTCGTTGCCTTGAATATGAGTAGTTCACTGTTATTAGAGTTATATTTGAGACCTTGCGCCTCTGCGTATCTCTCACATATAGACAGAAGCTCTCTAAGTCCGCTTATCGAGGGGCTGAGCAGAACCATGTCGTCCGCATAGCTGATGTTGATGATGCTTACACATACATCGTCTACATGTCAGCCGACATTAGTGCTGCTCAGCTCTTCTATAAGTTGATTAACATAAAGATTGAAGAGGAGAGGGGGAACTTAACCCCCTTGCCTCAAGCCACATTCCATTTGTACTCATCGGACAACGCACCGACCCATCTCACTTGATTTGTCTGGTGAGCATACCAGTATTTAAAGAGAGCGGTGTACTGGCCCGGCACACCCGTGCTCCTCAACTTATCCCACAGGATATTGTAAGACACTCGGTCAAAGGCCCTCGATAAGTCGAGGAAACACGCGTTTTAGTTTTAACGTGTAACAATTTCATAAGGTAGCAATTACTATTGCGTTGAGACTATAATTATTACCTAATCTAGGATGTCTCTTCAATTTAAAAGTTGTGAAGCTTTAAAAAAATTAATTATCATATTTATATTCAGAGATGCACAGGTCATTTTCAGAAAGTTACAACGAAAGGCGAAAAATCTATATCTCTACCGAAATTCCTTCAGCAACTAGGGCTTAAAAGTTAAATGAAAACTTTTAAGTCCTAGTTTTTAAATAATAGAAACTACCCTTAATACTATGCATATTAATGATTAGTACATGTAATAATAATAAATATTTATCTAATTTCAGTGACACACATGAATCGGTGTCAAACCCCGCGTAGGATATTTTTAGCTCTATCTATATTAGTCACTCCATTCCGATACCAACATCCTTGGCGCAAGGATTGGCGCCAAAAACCACGCCAACCGCCATTTTAAATGTCAAAATTTAAATGTAGAATTCCAAATTATGACACACTTTTTTGTAAATAAAATTTTATGCCATAGTAATGAGACTTTAAAGCCAAAAATATACAAATATTAAAGCCAAAAATATATAGAGACTGCAGTAAACCATTAAATTATATATTTCAGATATAAATGACTAAATACGTTATTTCGATTATGCCAATGGATTTCGTAATTTTTTAATTATGGCAAAAAGAGATGTTTAGTCTACGATGTTTCCGAACAAAGGCAGTCCTTCTTTATGTTGGGACTTGAGAGATCAGATACAAATATGTCCCTCTATATTATATGATTACTCTAACATTTCATGTTTGTACCAGTGTACAAATATAAAACGTTAGAGTAATCATGTTTTGTAGTTATTATTTAGTAATCATAAATTTACAATAGCTATGTTTTAACCGATTTCTTATATTACAACTTAAGAATTTAAATAACTGATGAAAATTCATTAAAAAGTTTAAACATTGTTTTACAGTGTATTGTATTGTAATTTGTATTGTCAGTTAGTCGGGTTAGAAGTCAATAGCCAATACAATGCAAAGCAAATATCACTTTCATATTAAAAGCTTATATAAATTGATCAAGGACAGTGAAGTGGTTTGGAAACTTTTTATTAAACTTCAAGAATTTTAGTGTTAGCTGATAATTTTGGGTTATTATTAAAAAAAATAGAATTATGTCACATCTTAGTGTACAATAATTTGGTGTTTTTTATGTCATTTATTATTAAATATAACAGGCACACTATGTAACACACAAACTTAAAAGAAGTGTTAGAACTATGGTTCCACTTTTAATTAAGATACAAAAGTAAGGAATACAAATACAGATATGACACTGTGACGTTAACTAGACGTTTATCTTGATTAAGAAATGAAGACATAAGTGGTAGAAGCAGATAACTAACATTTGAAAAACTCCCAAAATTATCAAATGCTACTTTATAGTTTATTCCTAGAAAAGCTATTAAAAGCCCTTCATTTTCATACCCTACTCGACGTAAATCGGCAAATAAAATTTTTAGAACCTTAGAATTTTTACTTCAAAATCCGTCATATTGATGTTTTTTTTTAATTTTTAATCTACTCAGTGTCACTTGCGTTATCAAGATGAAATCTAACAATATCTATCACGTTAAAATCCACCAAGCCGTTTAGGATCCAGAGCGTGCCAAACAATTATACATACATAAACACATACTCTCGAAAAACATAACCCTTCTTGTGGCGTAGGCGGGTAAGAACAACAAAATGTCTAAAAACAGCAACAGAAAACTAGCTAAAATATCGATACCGTTACAAGGTAACAATTAGCTAGTTTTCTGTTGCTATTTTGCTTTTTTTTATAACAGTTTACCGTATTGTACAACGGTAATACACAAAACCAATAGAGCCAAAGGTTGAACGCCCCTGAATTATTGAGTTAGTGCCATCTGTAATCGGCCATATTGTCTTATTGTGTCTGGCTTTTGCTAAAATGCATTGCGCCATTTAGGACCTACGCAGACTGCCATCGATAGTAACATAAGTAAAGTTTTTTTTAAAATGCCTGTTTACATGTTGTTTAAAACCAGCGCTGGACCAATCCAGCGCTGGTACTGGTACTGGTATGTATTTCAATGCACGTTTATACTTATTATATTCCAGTAATGCAGCGCTAGATTCGATCACTGGATTGGAATAACATGAGCAGACTTTAGAGATAATGTGTCAAAAGACCTTTTAGAAGAAACATTTAAATGTTACCTAATAACTAGTAACGCTCATCTCAGAGTGCGGCAGTTACAATTTCAATACGCATTTTGCATGACCATGACTTTTTTTTATAATTTTATTTTCCATTTTTAAACCAAGCGCACAGTGTCTGCTCCTGAGTTGACCCCAGGGTGGGTGATATTCACAATTTATTTTATTTTTCTCAGCATAGGAGAAACGTCATATTTGCTTATCTGCTGCCCATTCACGCTTTTTTTTGGAGCTTTAGTAATAAAAAGTGTTATTATAAAGAACAGGGCTGCGCAAATTTTCTTTGCAGTCGTTCACGCTGCCAAATGGAATCCAATAAGTTTATTTCTAAATAAAAAAACTGGGTGTATTTTACAAGACATATCCTACTTCCTAGTGGTATGAATTAAAGTTAAAGTTATGATGTCACAGACACTAAATTATTTGCCTGATAATCACCATAATCTTGTACTGAATAATACATGTTGTCTGCCACGTGTGGGTCTGTTTTTGTTAGTTTTTTGCGTCGAATTCTTTCGCGATCGAAAAAAAAAGACCGTTTATTGACAGTTTCACACGGACTGGAATTAAAGGGACTAATGGAAAGTATGGAAAATAGCGCTTAAAGATTGTCATGCTATTTTTTGCATTACATTGTTAATAATTCTGTATTAACTTTAATACATTTTTAGAATTTAGAAAACGTAGTAGGTACTATAGGTACAGTTTCTACTTCCTACACTTCACAAGGGAAAAAAATTGTTACTATTTTCCTCTTGCTCCAAAAATACAATTTAATTTTTTTTAATAAAAAAACATAATTTTCAACAGTATTTGTATCAAACTCTGCCTTTGTAGTTGTTCAATTTTGACCTGTACAACCGCGCCCGCTGCGCGCTGTTCTGCGGGCCGCGTCCATTCGATTTTATTCACTTATTGTGACCGGGTAATATGAATATACCCTCAAATTCATCTCATTATAACAAACATCACGTATACATTCGGAATTCAAGGACGTCCCTGTATTGTATGTATAAAAACGTAATGTAGGCAAGGGTTAGATTGAGAGATTACTGCACGCATATCAAGTAATGACATAACGAATTCGTACGTTTAAGCTCCCATAGAGGAATTAGACGAAGGTTAAAAGGAACATGGGATGAAAAATATTGTGGTATATTTTAAAAATAAGTAAATACTAGCATATACTTGCGGTTTCGCTTACGTGGCCTTTGATGAAAATTTCCGTGAATACGAACAATATCTATTTTCATGTAGTAATTTCACGTAGATTCGTCTTTATAGCGCAAATATGACACTGGGTACATTAAAAAAATAAAAATCAAAATGGCAAAGGATTAAGTAAAGATTGGGAAGTTCCAAAAAAAAATTTCCACCCATTTAGGTCGAGTAGGGTATCAAAATGAGGGGCTTCAAATAGCCATTCTAGAAAAACACATAACTTCATATTTAAATGGCAATGGTTCCTGCAGTGGCGTTTTTTGTTTTTGGATATTTAGCTTGTGATGCGACATCAAAAAGACAGTATTTTTGTGGTCACAAATGTACCGAAACGGATTTGACACAAAGGTTCGGGACACCTGCAACTTTAACAATAGTCGCCCAAGGGTTCTCTACCTCTGTCCTTCCGCTCGGAATATTCACACTAAAAGTTGCGTATTACCTTATACTGGGTTATAAAAATACGCTTTTTAAATAAGTATTAACTTGTTGAAAATTGTAATTGAGTACCTTAAAAAGGAGGTCACGAAAAATAGCCTAGATTTTGGCCAAGTATGGAAATATCGCCGTGGGAATAAGTTTGTATCCCTGTGACCTTATTCCCTTTTAAAAATAAATAAATTTCAAAAAATTTTAAAACAATTTAAATACTATTCTGTAGATAATAATGTTTTAAAATATAAAATACTCACTTCTGCCCGCGGAAATTATCAGCTCGATTTTTAATCGAAAATCGATTATTTAAAAAACGGGATGTTTTTCAAAACTAAATGTGTTACTCTCCATCCTTTCAACTAAGCCATGCTAAAAATCAAGTTGATTGGTTGCTTTGTAAAGGAAGACAAACAAATAAACACACTTTCCCATTAATAATTTTAGTAAGGACCTAATAAGGAAGGAACTGTAATTAATGTAATTCGAATGGCATATGTTAAAGAATCTGTAATTCCCACGAGATTGTAAGCAGTCTTTGTATTAAGTTAAACCTAATGGTGTGTTAAAAGTCTGTTAGTCTAGACACTTGTTAGTAATCTCGTCTTGGCATCATTTAACAGGAAAAAATGTTTTGGAGCTCAAGCAGACAATTTTTTTATTCTCTACGAAGTACTAGCTTTAAATTTTGGATACGAAAATTTTTGTATTCATATAATGAGCAATAAATGTGCCTCGTTTCAGCTTCCCAGAACCTAAAAATATGCATGACAAAATTTGTACTATAAAAATTGATTCGCGTTCCTACCCTTTTTTTCAAAGATATTTAGGGACAAGTGAGCAGCCGGGTTAGCTGATGGAAATCAACAGCTTCCGTCGCCCATGAACACTCGCGACATCTGAAGAGTCGCAAGTGCGTAGCAGGCCTTTATGAGGGAATAGAGAATGGGAATAGGGGGTTGAGCCACCAGTAAACTCACTCATTGAACGAAAGACAGCATAACGCCGTTTCACGCCAGGTTTTGTTAGGCCGTATTATCACTCCAGTCGAGCCGGCCCATTCGTTCCGAAACATGGCTGTCCCACGGCTATGAGCATCCGTGTTATGTATTGCATAATACGGATACTGCACCCTTCCGAATGCGAACCAAAAGTTTTTTTAAAACTTCTATGAACCATAAAAGTATCAACAACTTTAAAACTATTACACAATCTTTCAAGATCTTATCAATAGTAGCAGTTCCATATAGCACCAGTAAGGGACTAACTATAAGAACACTTAAGCTCGTTACAATACATAACTTTTACAAGCCCAAAAGTAACAAAAAACCTAATAAAATTGTCTTAGCCCTATAAATATGACTTTCCCTTACACCATAACACGCGGATTAAGAAAACGGCCAAGTAAGCATGAAATAAAAGATTTGGTTCCGTAGTAATTACACAAATGCGCTCATAAAAGCCAAGTTGTCATAGCTAATACTGGTGAGTTATTTCGAATAACTTTGTTTGGCGTGTGTTTGCCATTGAACTCTTAAACGACTGGACCGATTTTGAAGAATTTTTTTTTGTATGTTGAAGGGAGGTTGAGAATGGTTTCGTTTTACAAATTAGGCCGGTAGGACAACGTCTGTCGGTCCACTACTGGAAATATACGAAAAGACATGTAACAGCCGTACAAGGATCTTACAAGCATTAAGTTTCTACATTCATTGTCATTGTATCTATCTTCTCTCCCATGACAACATCTTTGGTAACATGCGAGCTTGATGTTGATGAGCAAAGTTTTATTCTTAACAGCTATCGAGACTTCTTTCTAACGTCCTAGTCAACGACTAAACTTTGTGAAACGTCATTAACTGTATAACTTTTTTGTTGCGTTGTTGTTTTACAATCTGCAGAATCGAAACATCTAAAAATGTATTTTTGTAAAGATAATCCCTTGATTTTGAATTAAATTAATTACGCAACATAAAGGTTTTTAACATAGACCGAAGTACCCTAAAAGCTATTAGATTTAAAACGCTTATGCACGACACGTAGCTTTCTCCAACAATTTACTTTCCTTGATCTGTATACAGGGTCGTGTAGGTATCGCGTATTGCCTAATTTAAATCTTATTTAATGTCTTTTGAACAGATTGTATTTATGATAAGCTTGTATCAAATGTGTTTTAGAAGCAATATATTAAGTTTTCAAAGATATCTGGAATATAAATTGAAGGTATGAAAAAAAGTTTGAAACGACGATCATAGCGTTTTCTTGCGGCTTCACTCGCAGAAGTTTTTTTATACCAAGTTTTAACCCCTATTTCACCCTCTGGAATTCAGATTTGATAAAACTCTTAAACACGTATTCATTTATTTTGAATCAGAAGCTCACAAACATACATACATATTTTAGGTCTCTAACTTAAGAAATGACGAACTTGCGTAAATAAAATTTTAGAAAGTTTAACCCCTTTTCACCCTCTTTTAGGTAGAATTAAAAAAAAATTCTTAAACACGTATTTCTTTATTTTGAATCAGCAGCTTAGAAATAAAATTTCATGTCTTTAACTGATCAAATGACGAACTTTTATACAAAGTAGAATTTTTTAAATTCATTTATTACCGGGTGTCTACTCAATAAAATAATCCTACTTTATACATATTTCATGGCTGTAGCTTGAACAGTTTTTGCTTGGCGAATATAAATCTGTTAGGACTTGTCATCATAATATGCAGTACCGTATTGGGGTGTAATAGGAGAGTTATATGATAAGGTGTCAGCTTGCCTCAAATACCTACTCAAAATTTGCTATCAGCTCTCAGAGTCATAGGACTTTATCTTAAGCAAGTTTTTTAATAATATCAAAATAATTGTTGGTCTCGCCTTATATCCTGTCATTAGAAGTACCGCTGTGGTCGTGGTCAGATGAACCTCGAAACAGTTACCTAACTTTAACCCTATCATTTGGATAATGATTTTTTAATGATTACCCAGTATGGTCCAAATCAATGGACTCTTGTGACGTAAACATGTACCGTAAGAAAATTAGCCCAAACTCGTATTTCTCTGTGTGTGGTTCTCTTGAGTGGATCTCAAAAACTAGCATTTTTTCTAATTTTGGTGGTTTTGGTGAATATGTTTTTTTTTCATATAACTTTGTGTGAGGTAAGAGTACGTTAACATATAACTAAAATCTGGGGGGGTGAAGTATTTTGTATGCCTTGGGTATCAAATATATTTAAAACATGTAACGTTTAGTATATGACACCAAAATTAGCAAAATCTCGACGACAGAACTAAATTATGTCTTTAAACCTAACTACAGTTCTTAGAGCAGTAAAATTAATATATTGTAAAGAGTCACTCATATAACACGACTACATAAAGATAAAAATATAATCGAATATCATTTGACAATTAATTGATCTTAATATTAAGAAAAATAGATCGACGACAAGCCACCAAAACTAGGAATCGCATATTTCTACATTTTTTTCGTCGGAAAATAGTAGTTCTTTTCAAAAATATTGTCAGGGCCTTAATATAGACTATGCTGTACTTTTTAAACCAAAAAAAGTAATAAAAAAAGTCGATTTTCAGCCTTACCGCGTAAAAAAACTGTTTAGGAAATTCACCCTCTTATTGTTTTAAGTTTGCTTAAGTCATAACATTCTTCCCAAACATATAACAGAAAACTGGCGTGAATCGGCGTTGTGCTGTGTTTCGTCCAGTGAGTGTGTTCACTGATGGCCCAACTTCCCTAACCCTCTATCCCTATTCCCATTCCCTGTTCCCTCATAAGAGGCCGATAACGCACTTACGACTTACTTTTCGGATGTTACGAGTGTTCATTACGACGGCAGTGGCTTTCCATCAGGTAACCCGTTTGCTCGCTTGCCCCCTAAATATCATTAAAAAACATGTTCGGGATTGAACTCATTAATAATGACTCTCACACACGTTTCGGACTTTAACTTTCATAGAAATAACATGTTTCCAGCGTGGGAATCGAAGACACGACCTCCGAGTCAAAAGCCACGATATAAGCCACTGGACTATGCAAGTGTTTGAGGTATTATAATAATTGGGTCCAATTACCCATTTTAGTGAGCGTGTTGTCAGTGAAATGTTTGTGTATTTCAGGGGACTTAAGACCGGCAGGGCAACGTCTGTCGGTTCTGCTAGTGTAAAATAAAACTATCAAGGGCAGATCTAATCTTGTGTTTTGCAACATAGTTAAAACTATTCTATTAATCTACAGCAGCTCACCTGTCAGATTAGCACATAGGAATGTAGTCTCATTACTATTCATAACTACACAGGCTACATAATTGATTGTAGGTGGTGTGATGATCGTTTGTTATATGTTATTCGATAATTGATATTATTAGAAATAACTGGTAGTTAAAAATCACATTCGATTATATCTTTCAAATCATATTATATGATAACGCAATATGATACTAGCTTTACGTGTTATTTAACAGGGAAAACTCTATAACAGTACATAGTAATTAAGGTAGAGTATGTGGTTGTAGCAGAGCCATGCTTCGGCACGAAAGGGCCGGCTTGACCAGAGTGATACCACGCAATTTTTGCGCCTTAAAACTACAAAACTGGTAATTTATGAAATGTTCTTATTGCTTTAGGTTTGTTTTATTAATAATCATTCTTCCCAAACATATAATAGAAAAATTTGCATCATACGGCGTTGTGATGTGTTTTGTTTAGTGAGTAAGTTTACCCGCGACCCAATTTTCCTAATGCTTTATACCTATTTCCATTGACTATTCCCTCATGAAGGCCGGTAACACACTTACGACTCTTCGGATGTTACGAGCGTCCTTGGGAAACGGCAATTACTTTCCATCAGGTAGCCCGTCTGCTCGCTTGCCCCCTAAATATCATAAAAAAAGAAAAATCTCAGAAAACAAAAATCGGCGAAATTGAGAATTCTCCTACTCATGAGAAGTCGTTTAAAAACAAAAGTCTACCAGGACACTAGGAAAATAGGATAGAATCGAAATTGGGAAAATTACAAGGTGTCAGCTTGCCTCAAATTGCTACTCAAAATTTGCTATCAGCTCTCAGATTATAACAAGTACTAACAACTTACAAGTAGTTAAAATTTGATTGATGGTCGCAAGACCACTCCACTATCTTGTATTCTACTATCATGTCACTATCAATTTATTCCGCACTGGTTACGATATTATTAAACCGGTTTCTTATTCATTTATTAACTGTCAACCGCTTTTTAGTAGTAACTGCTTTGTTTGACGATTTTAACTGACTACCTAATGTGCAGCGTGGGTATTGGGAGCCCGGGGCTGAGGACAATTTTGCCGCCCCCTAGGATAATTTCGCCGCCCTTAATCAGGTTTTTTAAAATTTAATAGGACCTAGGATTTTAAATAATATTAATAGCATTTTTTCACGCTGATATAATTCGCGAGATTTGGCGGGAATCGTCATCATAAGTTTAAATCGAAATAGTCAAATATTTAGAATATTTTATTACATTCTGTGAAATTTGCCGCCCCCTAAAAAGTGCCGTCCGGGGCGGGCTACCCCCACGCTACGCCACTGACCTAATGGTGTCTCATAAAATCATTGGTTAGAAATTAGGATATCAGAATTATTATTTATATAGAATAAGCCTTTTTAGACTTCGTGCATAGAGGGTAAAAACGGTCCAACCCTGTCACTAAGACATCGATGTCTGTCCGTCTGATTATGTGCCTGGAGACAGACTCCAGGCTGTATCTCAAGAACGGTAACAGATAGAGTGCTGAAATTTACACAGAGCATATATTCTATTGCCACTTTAATAACAATCTCTAAAACAAAATCAGATTCTCGGTATCAATAAAGGCAACAGCCAGGCGTTTGAAATGTTTATAAAATTCTAAGTTGTTTAATTCTAACTTTACCAAGCAGTAGTCACGCGCTGAATTATTAAAATTCTCTTCCTAAATTAGGGCTTATTTTACGAAGGTAAAAGAAGCTCTACTTGAAAAACAGGACGATAAAACTTCTGGCAGGACTATTAATTATTATGTATCTCGCGAAAGCAATAATTGCGCAAGTATTGCTCCAAAATCAAGTTAATCTCATGTTACAATAACAGCAGTCAAGCCGCAATGGAGGAACCATTCTCCTATTCTGTGATTTTAGCATGGATTTTGACACAAATTAGTTCCAAATTTAAACTTTAGTAATTTAACTCGAGTTCATTGCTATTGTTGATTGACATTTGAAGAGATAGGGATAGGGGATTAGGGAAGTTAGGCCACCGGTAAAGTCACTCACTGAACGAAACACAGCACAACGCCGTTTCACGCCAGTTTTCTCTAAGGCCGTGATATCACTCCGGTAAAGCCGGCCCATTCGTGTTGAAGCATGCCTTTCCCAGGGGAAATTTTGACATAATAGTTCTGCGGGTAACTTATTCACTTTACAGTTAAAACAAGGCTAAAGAGAGACAGAAAATTAAGTTCCATAAGGTCAAATCTTCACCTTTCAAATTGAAATAGCTGTACTAACAATTTACTATTTGGTTCAGACCACAAAAAACAAAGGAATCAAGGCTCAGTTATAATTCAATAAGTTGAAATAGCGCTCTACATTTGTAATAAGCAGGTTGTATTCGGAACTATTCGTTCGTTTGTTTCGGAACATTTGAGCAGACCACATTTAAAACTAGTTAGATATAGAAACAGCTATGTGGCCTGTATAATTACTAAGCTTACCTTTCTTGCCGTAAAAAAATAAGGGTAGGCATTAATGACACACCCAGCGCACTTAGCAGGGCTTTCCTTTGTGCCACTATGTCTATCTTGCTGTAGAAAGAAATACATTCACGGTCGCCATGCTAAGCCTGTTCGCAGGCAACTAATGTGGTCTTATAGTGAAATTTAAAGTCAAACAAGGTCTAATAGTGAAGCCAATTATAAGACTGGGGGCATGTTCGCGATATGTTCATTTAGTTTGTTATATGAGTTTCGACTTTCATACTCGTCCAATGTCCACCCATTATTCTCTGGACTGAAATCCAGAATCCAAATGAAAAATGTGCATTATGCCATATACTTGCGATGTAGTTTGCTCGTCAGAATTGCTGGACTATTTCACTTTCGCAGGGTGGTAAATTGTATTAATCGAAAAAAGTTTCGCACACTTTTCCTATTAAATTTTTCACTCACGTCAGATACTGTGTAAGTATTGATGAAAAGTTGAAGCCTGGCCGCATCCACATCGAGTATTCCGCGGACATTGTATACATTTAAAATATAATATAATATTAAAATTCTTTACTTAAAAATAAGTAACGTTTGGGGGCCCTGGGATAGACTATTTAGCCCGGGTAGGGATAGTATGCAAAAGAATAAAAACACTGACAGATTTCCTTTGTTAGTTTGTCTCATATGCCCTTCATGTCTATTCTAAGTCGTAGAAGCTGTAGGCGGCCATGCGAAGCCTATATGGTGTTTGAAATAATATAAAATATGGTATGATAACCGTCAATTTGTTCGAATGCGCCATTGCAATTTTCCATTGAAAACCGTGGTTAATATAAACTACAAAGAATTCGGAAATGCCGGTTTCCGGGTAAACAAGGATGTTAGTTATTAAATTCCTGTGATATTATAGATATTTCAACATTTTCAAATCGTTTCGTGAGTTCTGATGTTATATTGTCAGAAAGGAAAACTAGACTTATTTTTTAATGATATTTAGGGAGCAAGCGAAGAGACGGGTTACCTGATGGAAAGCAACTGCTATCGCCCATGGACACTCGTGTCATCTCTCTTCACTTCTTATATAATAGATTTATGTTATAAATTTTTTATACTAAAAATAAACTATTTGGCGAATGATTCTCTATACATTAATATTTCGTTTCAGTGCATTTCAAAATTCACAATTTAAGAGTTGTCACAAATTCAAAAATACATTTTACATTGATAGCATTATCATATTAGTTAATAAATGCACCAAACTACATATACCATAAATATTGAAATCCATCGTGTAGAGAAGCTATAAACAACTATACTACAACCAAAAACACAGACTTAAATGTTTTAACAGAGAAAGGATATCCGCCAAATCACACACAAAATTACCCCGCGTGTTTCGCGGCCGTACGACGCGGCCGTAATTCGCGTCTGTAAGTCTCGTCCGTAAGTCTCGTCCGTATGCGTCTGTATGACGCGTGCGCAAGTCGCGTCCGTATGTCGCGACCGTAAGTTGTGTCCGTATGTCACGTTCGTATGTCGCGTTCTGAAAAAAACAGAATAATTTTGACACAATGAAAAAGAACTAATTCTGATTTCGTTTTTTTCTATCATACAAATCAAAGTTCTTTTCTATTCTACAAATCAAGCCCTTAGATTAGACATGTTATTGAGGTAGTTGTGTAAAATATGTAATACGCCATTTTTTCGCAGCTGCCATTTTGGATATTTTTTTATGGTATTGTCATCAATATTAAGAGTGGGTACCAAATATCAGATCGATCTGGTGTCAGGAAGGGGGTAAAATTATGACAATTACTCATGCTTTAATATCTACGCGTCTTTCGTGAATAGGGGTACAAAGTTTTCCGCTCGCGACAAGACAACCTTTACTCTGATATTATCATTTATAATTTTCCTTTTTACATCTTACTATTGTGGTTTAGAACAATATAGGTGATAGTGGTCAATTTGTTGTAGTCAATCGCAGTTTGTATTAGAAAAAGACAGGGGAAATATTTTGACAGATGGTTAGTGTTCGCTTATCGCTACCACCTAGATTAAGGGAAGCGCTGTAACATGCAGTAGTAATCATATTATTTCATAAAGAGTACAATGCTTGTTACATGTTAATAACAACCAATTTTTTACCCGACTGCGCCAGAAGGTTTATGTTTTCTAGAATAAGTACGTATGTATAATTGTTTGGCACGCTCTGCAGTATTAGGTATCGTCTTGATAGCGCAAGAGTAACTTGTGACAGTTGGTGACATTAAAAAATTAAAAAAAAAATGGCAGATTTTTAAGTCAAAATAATTTTTAGATTCCAAAAAATTTTTCCTCCTATTCAGTTCAGGTTGGGTATCAAAATGAAAGGCTTTAAATATTTAGTCATTCTATAAATATACATAACTTAATGTTTAAATTGCAATTCTTCCTGCGGTGGGGTTTTCTGTTTTTGGACATTTAACTTGTTGGTTATAAGAAACAATCTTTAATTATTTAAATCGTTTAACATGGATGGATAGCACTGTGATTCCTTAGGCGATAAATATTCACAAACTTATTATTCATACCGGTAAATTGCTATTATAATCAATTATCAAATAATCTAATAATGAAATATACCTGTATAACCGGTATGCTATTGTGAAAGAATAGCAATTAATTATAGCATAATAGTTTCATAATTTAAATTAATTACAAAGATGGAATGCGGTATAGTAACCTAGAAACGTTTTGCTAATCATTTATATGTAAGTTTTAAGGTAAGTACTGATAAGTTTAGTCTGGCTATTATAAATTGAACCATGCATTTATTTTTACTAGCAACATTATTCCGCAACAGTCTTTTGTTTTCGGTTAAAATTTGACTACAATTGGATTTCATAATTTTGATACTTGACCATGAGTATTATAATGTTTATGATTTTTTATGTAAGATAATTATGACATGTTATTTATCTAAATAAATAATATTTTTATAAAAGATGTATGAAAATACCATATTTATTATATTTTATCCCTCCATCGAGTATTCAGATTCTGAATTTGATTAAATGAAATAAATTATACTTCAAATTACATACATTGTATTTTATTTATAACAACAACACTTTGTCCTATAAAACTCTATAAAAATAACAGCTTAGGTTTTACAAAAAAAATTTTTGATATACTCGTGATTAGGTCTCATGATCATATAAATGATCATACCGCACCTTTAATCATAAAAAGAAGTAACTTGAAATCACCCGTTGTGGGAAATTGTCACTAAAGTTCGACATCTTTAATTACAATTTCCCACAACGGGTGATTTCGAATTACTTTTTTTATTACCATCTACAGAATTTTGAATTTGGAAGGTTTTTTCTAGGTTCATCTTACAGTAGCCAGACTTTAGATGTAAATAAAAAGTACCTACCTACTGTGACTAAAAGTTTCCGTGACTTTCCTTTTAACAAATATTTAAGTCTTCATCTGATAACTTCTCTGCAGACTGATATGATTATTATTTGCGTTAACAGCTTAAAAATATCAACGAACATTTTGTCTAAAACATACAACCCTGAACCCATTAGATGTGGAATTTTAAGGATACACAAAAAGTATAATAGGTGAGGTTTTTATGGTGATTTCTGTTCGTTTTTTCATTGTGCTTGTATTGTAACGATTATATTAATAACTAGATGAGGAGCTTAGTGATGTGACCATGATGAAGTGTGGATATTGATTACCTTTCGATAAAATAATAATAATATTTTTTTTTCTCGTCACAATATTTAAGTTTTCATTTATTTAGATCATTACGATTGTTTGTGGGGAGACTGGTGCCTAAGCTATGCGTCAGCTTGTCTTTCAGGTCACCAGGCCTCTTCCCAGTTATTACACATCTTTTAAGGTACATAAGGTATAAAAGAGAGATACTGAAACGTACCAAAGGAGTCTTTTAGTTGTAAGCCTCTTTTCTAAAATTGTGTTGTTTTTTTAGATCTTTTTTTTATGATATTTTATCATCCTCACTATCCTATTATTTTAATGGAGGCATGTGTAGAGACTAGAGATTAGACGCTAATGGCGACTCTACAATACTTTGAACCTTTAAAATAAAGCTAAAGACATAGCGGTCTATTAAATATCAATCCATACTTCCATACTAATATTATAAATGCAATAGTGTCTATCTTTATGTCTGTCTCTTTTTGGTACCTCTTCACGCTCCGCCCGCCGAACCGTATTTTCTTAAATTTGATATGAATGATAACCCAACTGGGGTATACACAAAGTATCTTTTAAGATATCTCAGGATTTAGCCTGAGATCACAGGATTTTTCACCTTTTCTCAGGATTACAGCCGGACTAAGCAAATCTGAGGATTAACAACAAAATACTGTGCATTTTAAAGATAATAAGTTAAGTTAATAAAAGTTTCAAAAATCTCCCCCCGCTAACGGAAAATAATTAATTTACAATTAATAAAAACACTTGTAGTATTCCTTATATTGTATTGTATAAAAGATCGTTCATCTCAACCGGTTAGTTTCAAATTTATTCCAATTTTTTTACAAAAATTCGATGTCCAATTGTCCACGGTACATTTTTTTCTGGTTAACTATAATCTTAGGGGAAAATTCTTCGCTAGTAATGAAAGAATCAAGATCACCCTATAACATATATATTTTTTGGATAATGTGCATAACGTTTTAACACACTTATAAGACGTTAAACTGACCCCGCCTGGCCATGTATAAGCCTTAAATAGTTTAGTCAACAAATATAAAACTGCAAAAAATCTCACGACTTTTTGTTGAAAATCAGGCCTTTTGATACGTATACGTACTTTTGATTTTTTCATCTGGAAAGTCCCGAGGAAAGACATTTAGTAGATTTTTGTCTCAAAAAAATCTTTAGCGCAACAGATTCGCGGGCATCATCTAGCCATTAAATAACTTTCTGAAAATAATTTTTAATATTGATTTGGTATGACTTAATATAATAAACTGTACTTAACATTTTATTCGACTATGTCCAATTAGAAATGTTGATTTTTAGATAGATGGCAAACCAATTTCGAACTTATTTCATCAGCGGTTCTACAAAAGAAGCAATAATGAAAAGATATTGGCTAAAAGTCCATGAAACTAGTAATATATAGTTTATGGACAAATAGAGCACATCACTACGGTAGGATCGATTCGACGAGTGGATACGGAAGTGTTGTGATTAGTGCGCGCGCGGCGTGAAGGTCGGTCCTAAACACTTCCTAACCCACACGTGGGATACATGTTCCTGTGGGATAAGTGTCATACACTTATACTACAAAAGGGTAGGGGCACGGATAGAGCACACGAAAGCTACATAATAATAATAAAAAACTCAAGCTTAGCCCAGTACTAGTGATTTATAATATGCTAGTGCAGTAAGATTGTAATCGGAACATGTACCCTCTTATTCATAAAATTTTTAAGCAATGTTTAACATATCAAGATTTGCTGTCACTTTCTATCACTGTCTGGTGACGTTTTAAATATTCCAGAAAGGGACAGGGAACTTTGATTAGGTAAACATTTTATAGTACGTAGTGACCAAAAGCAAGATAATAAAAGTGACAACAGGTACGAAACAAAGAGATACAACACGAATAAACAAACAATAAAAACACACATACTAAACAATTTTTTTCAGAGAGCTTAAAAAATAAATGTCCACCCGTGCGAAGCCGGGGCGGGTTGCTAGTAATAATAAATAAAACGATACGCTTACTACAACATGCACACTACAATATTGTGTGTTGAAATACTCTTTTTAAAAGATGTAATGTTAAACTTACATTTTTAATATTAATGGTCGAATTTTGACCACAAGGCGACCTCTAGTAATAAGAAATAGTTAAACTTTCGTCTAAGGTATGTGAAGTATCAGGTAAAAATTTTAAATTACATAATGGAATGCAAATAGCAATGTTGGATTGGATAACTGGATAAAAATAATTTAGCAGCCTATCTTGTAATCCAGTCTTAAAAGGTGCACCTTTGGAGTGGTGTCATTAGTACTCCAAAGGTAAAAACCTTTTAAGATGAATCTCGCTCTATGTTGGTTTTCTCCGCGTCAACGAAACTAATCATGACGACCGATTTGAGCAAAGTCCAATTTAGGACATTACAATAATGATACAAAATTGCACGTATCATTATTATATCGTTAGGATGAAGCAAATACCTGAGCCTGACCAGTCTAACAATTATTCGGTTGTTTAAGTTGCTTAACCGACTTTCAATAAACGAGGATCTTTATATTATGTTTGTAGTGATTTGGACTTGATATAAACAACCATACTATATTCCAATATGCTTTCGGAATGAAAAGCTATCGTGTGTCCTGTTCCACATACCGTTTCATGAAAATTTTTTATGTAATTATTTAACTTTTAAATATTTTTATATTCTAGGGCGTCCGTTCTCCGTAGCCTCCAAAGGTCTTACCCACTGGTAAGACCTTTGGGTTGGTCTCGAGAGGGTGCCGGTTCAAACCCCGGTGTAGGCGTGTACCAATGAGAGGGCCATGCTTCAGCACGAATGGGCCGTCTCGACCGTAGTGGTACCACGACCTCACAGAAAACATTCGTGAAACGACGTTGTGTTGTGTTTAGTTCAGTGAGTGAGTTTACCGGTGGCCCAACTTTTTAAATCTATTACCCTATCCCTATTACCCTCATAAAGGCCGGTAACGCACTTGCGACTCTTCGGATGTCACGAGTGTCTATAGGCGAAGGCAGTTGCTTTTCATGAGGTAACCCGTCTGTTCGCTTGCTAAATATCATTAAAAAGTATATCACCACATTATAAATTCGACGATATCGGTATACAGAAAACTAAATTTGACAGATTTTTGGATGTTTATTATGTTAGCTGTGACAGGTCAATTCTACGCCCAATTACTACCCATAAAGTCATGGGTGGCAATTACAAGCGAAAAACTATACTAACCAACAAATAATTTTCAACTCAAATATCAAGCAATAAGCATCAAATTGGGTTAACTGGTCATATGTAAAGTTCACCCAAACATGTGCTTTCTGATTCCAAGAAATTACTTGGAAAAAGTTCATGTTGTGAGACTTGACACTTTGGGTCATTTCAGTTTTAATGCCATAATAAATCTGTCATTAATAAACAAAAGAATATAGTATTTAATGATGGCAGCTTCCTCTGTGGAATTCGGTTAAATTAAATTATTCATTAAGTGCTTATTATAACAATCGTCACTTGAGCACGATATAGTTTTTCCGTGTGACACATCCGTTTTGTAGTTTATGAGAACGCGTTCCAAAAAATGTTTACGTGCGTAAAAATAGTTAGTCTTAGAAAATTTTAAATGAGTCCATATTATAAATGAACTACGTAATACTGGGTAGGAATGTATGTATTTTATTCCTAGGTTTTATTAATATTTAAAATTCAATTCGTTATTTTATTTAAACTCCGTTCTCTTTAGGTATAAGGATTATAATAAACTCTTATCAACAACCTAGAAAGCAAGATATTATGAGCCTTAATCCCAACGCGAGTATGTATTTGCTTGAGGTTATTGTAAGCCTCCTTGGCACATTATGTTCAAAAGGCCTACTTGTTTACATAGGGTTAAGTTTAATTTTTAGTCTAGTCGGGTTACACGGAAGGGTATAAATACTTTGCCTTTGTATATTCGCCGACAGGAGTTATTTTACCGACGTAGCAAATAGACCTTCGAATAAACATTGCCGTTTTTATTTATCAAAACAATGATAACATCAATATACAATAGGTAGGCTTGTACAGTGCGGCGACTTTACCGTCGGGTTTACAGTAGGGTAATGTTACAAATGAATCAATAAAAACAGAGGGGTTATTATGACCTCTTATTCCCAGCCAAGTTCCAGCCAGTCAGCAGTCACGTGACACTAAATACGTGAAG